>JAGDQP010003541.1:66687-88140 GCA_022664845.1 Lepisma saccharinum | reverse complement strand
TCTCATTTTCCTGTCCCATCTTTGTCTTGTTCGGTTATTTGCCACGTTGTTCGGGATCAAATTGAAATTGTTGACTGTGGAGATCGTTGTCACTTCGGGAGCCCAGACCGTTACTTCGCCCTTGAACAAGGATCGCACTCTGAGACCGTATATAACTAGATCTAACCTTGCGTTTGGCACGCGATAGGACACTACTGCATACCCATTACACGGACGAAGGAAGAGACTGTTATATCTGTATTTTATCATAATCTTGCTTTGTCTTTGTTTGAAATTTAATGAAGTCAGCCATGGACTTTACTATTGGATTAACTTTACAGACAGAAGTTAGAGTCTTACTGAAGTTGTATTTGTTGGATATCCCATATATGTATAAGGGACTCGTAGATTCCAGGTGGCTTAGGTGAGTGCTGAAGGCTGTCTTGCTTTGATGTGATATGATTTTCATCAGATTTAACTTGCAGAGGAATGTTTGTTTAAAACGATTATCTTTATTAAGTATTCCAAACCTATTTGAAGTCGCAATTTCAATAGGTGAGTCATCTAACTGTGATATACGAATAGACTTTTTTGGTTCTGAAAACCCTTCAATATCCATTTTTTGTGGAATATCAGATGTGGAAGACTTGCTGAGTGATCTGAATTAGAAAGTACAGGAAATTCTTGCAACGAATTCGAATCTGGTGGAGTGGAAGGATCTGTCTTATGAAGTGGCTCTAAAAAGGTATTTGTTTGAAACTGGAAGGAAGATCCCGTATTTACATTTCTCTTTGTTTTTCTCATCTAATTTAAGCGCCATTCTGACGCCTCTTGTCATAACTTGTAAGTCGACGTATCTTCCTACTTGACATTGGGTATACTTTATTGAAATTGCCGGGAGACGCATTCATTTTGGTACACAGAACGATGAAGGCACCGTGCAATTGCCTCAGCGAAAAACACAACCGTGTCCTATTACTCAATTTCCGTGTCCTACGAACGTTCCCGAATAGCCTTCGGTTAGGTTTGCAAAAACAATTTCAAATATACTCCAGTTAGCAGGGAAGGGAGGGAAAGCCAACCACAACCCTTCTGGGCTGCGATGTCATAAACCTCTCGACCAATCAGAAGCCGATAAAATCCATAGTAGTATGTACCTACTTTGCATTGCAAACCTTTACAACGACGCAAGATTCACGCCTCTATCTTAATTAGGACAAAAGTTACAAGCATTTTAAATAATGAATGTGACTCAAAATTTCGGGAAATATTCAAAGTTTGAGATGCTGTAACTCCAGAAATAAACGACATAGGACTGCAATTTTACAGTTTTTTAGTGTTTCTCATCAGGTCCTACTAACACACAAAAATTCATAAAAATCAGAAATGGTGAGGTAAATGACTGTGTTGATCCGACATGGAATGAACCATATATCATGAGAGTGCTCTTTGGTCTCGTTATCCATAGACAGTGGACAGTGCTCTCTGTCTCGTCTCGTCTGCTCCCTGCCTCGGCTCGTCTTGTGGGTAACAATATACGTGCGACCTCACCTAAGTTGGTAGAGCGTTGGCTTAACAATCGGAAGGTCCTGGCCGCAAACGGTCCCAGCGACCGTTTGTCATGAGTGACATTTTTCCATGATTTTCCTGTCACAGTTTTACTGGGATGGTACCTGCTAACTAGAGCCTGGCTATCTTCTCCCCATGCTATTCCGAACTGAGCCTGAGATGACTAAAAGCCATAAATTAATTAAGATTCCTTGATTAAAATATTTCGATATATTCTGGCTGAAAATATTAGTACAGGTAGTGCCAAAATTCGACATCTAAAGAGCTGTCTCATTCTTGATGAGTCCTCCACCAATGATTTATTTCCTTCAAGATTTTAAAATCCAAGTGAGTGACACGAATTACAAATATGTATGTCAATACATTTTTTAACAGCGATGCTGACGGAAATGGGAAGAACTTCTGGACAGGGCTAAGTGTTGAGTGATGAGCACAAATCATTGTTTAGAAATCGATTTAAATACTTTTAGCTTTCTCTGCAAATACGTAGAAAATATGTCTAATTAAAGCGAATGTGTGGCGAGCGGCTAGGTCCGATGGTTTCTTCCTTACGATTCCCTTTAGATCGTAATTAGGGAGGTTCGTTTGTTTGAGTCTTTCTACTGATCACCCACATAAGGAGTTTCCACAGATTTAATCACCTTTACCAATAGAAACTTGACGTAGCATTCTAGAGGGAAGTAGGTTTGATCCCAGCGACCGACTATCGTGACTGATGTTTTTCCCAAAGTATTTCCAGGTTTTTCAAATAGGCCCTGACCGACACCTTCCCGAATCCATTCCCTACCCTATCTCTGCCTGAGCCTTAGATGCCTAAAGGCCATAAACACATATAATTCAATCAGTAAAACTGAGATTGTATCTAGGATAACATTTAAGTTATAACTTTTTTTCCTCATCTCATTCTCCTTTGAATTGAATTACATTTAGGCATCTAATGCTGAGGTCGGGATAAGAGAGGAGAAGGATGCTGGAAGGTGTCGGCAAGGGCCAAAGTTGAAGGTGCAATCCCGGCATTTGCCTTGTGTGGCTGAGGAAAAACCCTGGAAACTTTCATACAGGATTATCGGCCGCTGAGATTGAACCCAGGACCTCACAAATGCTACGCCAACGCTCTACCACTGAGCTACGGTGGCTCCGTCCTCTTCCCTCTCTTGGGTGATCGCCGTGGTGTACCTTCCCTCAGACGTGTCATGAACTTAGGCTAGCATGCCTATCCAGCCCATAAAATTTAAATATGTTAACGTAAGATTGTCGCTATGTTCCACTATGTATTTGAAACTTCATTTAGAAATAAATTGAAATCGAGGTTAGCACTCTCGTTTTTTTTGTGTGTGCTCCCTGATTCAAATCCGATCAAGGCACATTAAATTAAATGGTTCGAAGTCTGCATCAACAAAACAAACTGTGGCTCCCACCCTTTGAAGTTGAGAAGCTAGTTTAGGACCCTAATCACAAATCACAGAAAGAGAGAGAGAAAAAAAGGGAAAGAGAAATAAAGAGAGAGGAATGAGGAAAAAGAGAGATACAGAACGAAAATATCGCCTTTCTTTAGTCGGATGGAAAATCATCGATTATTCTTTAAGTGTGTTGCTGTGTGTTAAGTCTTCTCGATTATTTCTGATCAACGAAAGCTAAAAAATGAGCTATTATTTTTCTCAGCCTTTCAAGAAGAAAAGGGCATAATGAATAATTGAAGCTTATCCGCGAACAAATGTCTAAGTGATGCTTTCGAATAAAAAAAAATCACGAGTGTACTTTTGTATACAGGAGCAACATGAGGCATAAAATATTCATACTCTGCACAAACACATGCTAGACTAAAGTCCGCTTTTGTGCACAGCCATATTCAATCCACTAATGGATGAGGCCTCTCCCTGAAGGGAGGAGTTGGTCTACTATTCCCACGCTGACCAGACAGGTTGCGACAGGGGAGCCGAAGATCTCACTGTGATCGCCACAGTCTTTTATTCACAGCAGCTTCCAAAAAATTGAAGGCGGATATTGATACTTGAGTTTTGTGATGTTTTAAATTTGATACAGCTGAATAGATCTTGCGTTTTAAATGACCTTAATCGTGTTTTAGATCTACATCTGACTAACTTTTTAGATAATAAAATTTATTTTAATGTTCCACCACTAACAAAGATTGACAAATTTCATCCCCCATTCATTTTTCAGTGGTTTTTAGAATTGGAACTGAGCGATTTTATAAATGATGATAGCCATGTAGTGTACGATTTTAAAAATGCCAATTTTAATTCCTTATACGTAGACATGAAGAATATCAGAATTGAGGGTGACAATGTGTTAGGCGTTAAGGAACATCTTACGAACCCATATGGCAAAATTTACGAAGGTTTTAATAATAATATTCCGACAAAGGAAAAGAAAGGTAACATTTTGTATACAAGGCCCATGGCTGTCTAGAGGTTTAAAAAAGTTGATAAATAAGAAAATAAAATATGTTATTGTTTTTAAGCGCACAAGTAAAGCGGAAATGTACAGACGATATACTGAGCTGAGGAAGATCACTAAGAAAATATACAGTGAAGCACGTAGACAGTATATAAAAAATCTAGAATTTAGCGTTAAAAATAATAATCAGTTCTTCTGGGATCAGTACAACAAAACTAATCGTCACGAAATTCCTAGACAAATGGAGCACAAAGGATTACTTCTTAGTAATATAACTGACATAGTGAATTATTTTAAATTAATATTTATGTCCATCTTTAATAAAGATGAAACGAGCACTGTGAATACAGATTGTAAGGATGCTAATAATAATAATGTAGAAGTTCAATATTAACTCCGCAGCACGTACGATCCGCTATAGCAAAGTTGAAATCATCAGCCATTTGGCCGGATTTTATACCACATTATGTTATAAAAGGCTGTACTGAAGTATTGGCACCACATCTGGTTAAGATATTTAACTTAGAAACATCTTGGTCCGTACGAATCCCTCCTTACCACCATCCCAAACCGGCGCCCATATATGCAAGAGACTCAGATGTAGGACTTGTTCCATCCACGATCCCACCCTGTACTTACACGTTATACAGTTGTAAATTATTCCAAGCTCCGGAAATCTACGCACTACGGCAGTCAGTTTTTCTCAAAGTTTGATACTTCGTCTGCTGCCTGCCGCCACTGTCTCTTCAATCTTGTACTTTGTGAACACATGCAACTTCGCTCTCTTCCTCTACACTTGAAAATGTAGAACTGTGTGCACGAAATATCGTATTGACTTTTATGTATTTGTAATGTGTGTGATCTAATACGGAACTTATAAGCTGTAAGTATTTTTCTTTATTTCCTTCATTTTTCTCATAAATTTACCTTAAATTGTCCTCCCAGCTGTCCTTTGTGCTAGTTATATTTTGCCAAATGTTCTGGCATATTTGTGGTTGTAGAATACTAATTGTCATTTAATTCAGACTAAAAATTAAATATTATCTAAGAACATATTAGATATAAAATGGCTCAAAAGTACGTTTTAGACATTCACAGTATTCACATCGAACTACATTTTAATGCAGAAAAGACTTCATCACAACTTTTTCATAGCTATACAAGAACGTGTAATGCATGTAAAATGTAGTATTCCTCTCGCTAGCTCTTTCTGCTAGAGAAGTGGCCAGGAATAAATAAAAATACCGTCTTCCCAGTTTCATATGTTTCGTTTATATCTCCCTTATAATATAGTTCAGTTAGTTTAAGCCATAGGCGTCGTTAGCTTTTAACTATTGGGGTGACATTCACATGCTCAAGTTATTTTTAACTGTACAATTTGGATTAATATGCTAGAAGAAATTTAATGATTAGTAAACCATAGTCTACAGTGCAAAAACTTTCATTCAAGAACACAGAGGCGTACCCAGGAAGGAGAGGGGGTATTCCCCATCACCGACACCCGATAAAGAAATTTAAAAATTGAATAAGAAAAAAAACTCTAGGAAAATGGTATTGTAAAAAAATGTTACTCTCTCTCCCCGAAATAAAATCCTAGGATCTATTCAAGGTCTATCAGAACAATGTTACAAATTCGGCTGGCTTATGAAATCATGTTATTCATATCAAAATTCAAAATAACATACATTCAATAGAATAGATTCAATTAACTTATCGAAAGATCACACGGCAGTCAGCTCGAATTTATCAATCTCATTTCTCGGTAGCCAGTACCAAACTGTGTCCTTTCATTTTTCGAAACGAGAATCGCAGCAACTTTTTTGTTGTCAACACTACCTGAAAGGTCTTGATGAGTGTAACAAGCTGCCACATGATTCAGTCTCTTTCGTGTCATGGTAGAACGCAAATAAGTTTTCAAGCAGCGAAGAGCACTGAAACTTCTTTCTGCTTCACAGCTTGAATTTGGTAAAACCAACAGCAGTCGAAGAAGCGTACCTACATTTGAAACTAAAAATATTTCTTCAATGCTAATTTCGCGAAAAAGCAATCACTGCGTCCTTACTACTGGCAATCTTTTTATCCTTCAGGAACAATCCCAACTCTGAATCTAAAGATGATCTGCCAACTTCCGGATATAACTTCATATCTCCGCAGTTCTCTCCCGTTAGCAAAACACTTTCCATGAATAGAGCTTGCTTAGTTTCTGGTTGGTCGATTCTTTTCTTTAATCCCAAAAGAGCTGAGTCAACCATTTCGTAGTATTCTCTTCTGTAGCAGTCTTCAGTAGATTTGTATTCGTGAACGGGTTGAGATCCTGTAAGTCTTTTCGGCGGTTGCTTCAGTCTGGAAGAAGATGAAACTCTTCAATTTTTTTCTGTCAATTCGCAAATAGCACGGAAAGCTTTTCTTCAGAACACAAGTCACTAATGGCACTTGAGATCGATTCCACACCTTTCAGAAGTCCTGACATGTTAATAGTCCTCCCTTGAAATGTTTTATTCACCAAATCCAGATAGGATAGCAGTTTGAGAGCTATAATGCAGCCAAGATAAGTGACTTCATTTTCGAAATTCTGAAGCAATCCACTAACTTTCTCGTATTTATCTTCAACCAACTCCTCCAGAATTTGCAGTATGATTTCATATTTGTTTAAAGCTTCCTCATTCTTGAATTTTCTATACAGAAACTGAGTTGGACACAAAGGACTTATATTCAACCATTTATTTGGCCCTACCGGTAAAATGTCGGTAAGTTCTCGAGCTTAGACATGAAATATAAAATTATTGGAGGGACACGTCTCCCCCGTCCCCCATCTAACGACGCCCGTGGTTTAAGTCACCATTCCTCTAAAAGGACGAATGCCTAAAGGATGAATTGTCGCCACTTCACCGATCCAACAAATCCCAGGTGTTGTCGTTCTGAGCAGTTAAGAGAGTCTCTATCAGTTACCGGAGCAGCGTGTGATGTATCATACTGTTCTAAAGATCATGGCACAGAATATTGCCCACACAATCGAAAGAAATGTTACTAAGTCCAGGTCAATCAACTATACGATGAATTTATAAAGTGCTATAATAAACATTGCTATAGAAAGGCTGCATATCAGCGTGACCCTGTTAATAAATGTTATTGGCAGAAAACCTCAACTACGAGATGCTTGAAGAGATACGAATTTCACGGTAGAGACCGGGAAGCCTTAGCTCAGTGGTAGAGCGTTGGCTTAACAATCGGAAGGTCCTAGAACAATCCTAGCGACCGTTCTTCCTGACATTTTTTCATGTGTTTTCTGACACACAAGGCAAATGGTGGGATGATAGTACAAACAAGGCCGTGTCAAACTACCTCCCAATATCCTCACTCTCACCAGAGATGCCTGAAGGCCATTAACAATAATTCAAAATTTCACGTAAGCACTAACGCAAGGTTTGGATGCAACTTGAGCTATTTGCTGCAATCAAGTGACGAAAGAATTGGTGATTTAGAAACAATGTAATATGTTCGGTGAATGGATACAATCTCCTCTAATAATTTTTGTTTTGTAAAAATTGTAACATTAATTACTTTATTGCTTTAGAAGGGAGGTATATGTAACGAGTCTCACAATTCTATAATTTGTTTTATTGTTCCTGAGAATTATTTACAAATTCTTCCTTTAGTTCAAAATTAACCAAAGTTATACGATAACCAGGGCTCGAAATGGACCGGAGCTGATCGGAACAGTTCCACTTTGTATATATCTGGAACCTTCCTGTTCCGTCTCGTCAATATAGTGATCATAGACATAAAATGACAATAGCATGTTAATGAAGGCAAAGTCTTCCGTTTCACGACAATTTTCATTTCGAACCCTGGCGATAACAAAAAATGCACTAATATGAACGAATTTTCCAACATAATTAGGAAAAATTAACCTTAAGCAATTTAGGGCCAAAACAAAAGAAAAAGATAGTTGTCAAAAATATTAAGATAACATTAAAAATAAGTTTGTGAACAAAACATTCTCAAATATTGATTGTCATCTGGTGTAAATCACTATAAAAATAATATTAATTATTCAAAATGAAGAACTTGGCGTAAAGCTACATATTTAATAAGATAATAGAAGCATTTAGATCTTATTTGGTTCTAAAAGGTGCATATCCAAATGGGGTACTATTCCAGTGTCATATAGAATAAAAATCATACGATAACTGGCGAAGGAGAGATTACGACTCTCCCAGCAAAGAACTCAAGCGCTTATTAATCAAAAGCGACAATCTGCAAACATATTGATTAACAAGACATTATGACAAGAGAAAAAGCCAAGAAATCACACAAAAATATCAAGAAATCCTCGGCCCCTTCAAAACTGTTGGTATACGACCAAACAACGAATAGGAAATTGGAGCCTTAACAGGCAAATCACCGTATATCATTGTCAATATTCAGTGATTGAAGACATTCTGGCCATGCATTTTTCATAACAAGAAAAATAAGTAAAAGCACGTAGATACCTTTGCCACTATTATGAGCTTTGAACCTCCTCTCCGTCATCTTTGGTCCTACTGGTTCTCCTTGTCCGCCACTTCTTTATTTCTTTGGGTTCCCCGATACTGCTTTCTTTGGATGTCGGCGGCGCATTTTATACGGTCAATTGGGTCACGGAATAGCCATTGTTTCCTAATAGGACAAATGGTCTAACCCTGACCCAACCCGCCGCAGTTTACGAAATAGTCTCCTTATTCAGTTCCTAGGCGAAAGAGAAGAGTAAACATTAGAAAATTACAAAACAAAATATTTTTTTTGTTCATAAAACCTTCCACCAACTAATGGTATGGTCAACACATTTAACTGACACACCCTGCTTCTTCCCCTATTTTGTTCGTCAGCAAATGTACTTGAATGGCTTGTACTCATATTCAATGAGCAAGAACTTTTAACATACTTTCAAAACATACCAATGCAAAACATTATACTTTGTGTGTGGTAAAGTGGAGAGCTAAAAATTCATAACAAATGCAAAACTATCCTTGATAAATTTTGTAATTCCATTCACATTTGTTGAGCGCATTTTTCCAGGTTTGCAACACTACAGCAATCTTAGATTTCAGAAATCGATAGATTTCAGAAAGTATGAACAAACGTGAAGTCAACAGGAAAGCGCGGAAAACATGGAAGAAAAAGCAATATTCAGACACCATACGTTCTTCAAAATCTGCATTTTTTTATTTATCAATGTCTTCCTAATCTTCGATATGTGAAAGTTTATAGTAATTAACTAAAATTACCGTTCATCTGGGACAATTGCAAATATAATGGAAAGAGCAAAGATAATGGTGTAAATCAAAAGTAGTGTCTAAATGTGACAAACAACAAATATGAAAAAGTCTCAGTGACATAATATTGCAGACACAAAATACCTGGTAAATTATTTGAAATTTGTGCATGTAACTTGAATTTGAATTTCTTTACGGCCTTTAGGCATCTCACGCTCAGGCCGGAATAGGGTAGCGGAAAGGATGGTACTCACCCAGAGACTACATTGTAGATACCATCCTCGCATTTGCCTATTTTGACTGAGGAAAATCTCTGGAAAATCCTCAGAGAGGATGGGCAGAGGCTGGGATTGCTCCGAAGACCTTCAGATTGCTAAGCCAATGCTCATCCAACTGAACTGAAGCATTAATACAAATTATACAGCGCACTATGCAGCTCTTCGCTTGCGTTACCGTCATTAGCGGTATCGCAACCCAGAACACACCACGAGGAGGTGGCTGCATATCGTGTTCCACCCATGCCCTCCCATCCACCCAACCTTTGGGGCATGTTGATTGTTGAAGTTCTACTATTGTTGCAAGTTTGATGTCGTACACCTCTGTGTCGTCCGACTTAACTAACCTAATGCCTCGTATGAGTTCCTTCTGAACAGCTTTCAATCGTGGATACTCTGCGTTGACAGGTGTCGACAATTTTGTATTGTCTTTCAGAAATGCCTGGTGCATAATGTACACGAAGTAGTTACTTTTAACTAAAAGCTTGCAGGCTCATAAACTGTGATGATAATTTTGCCAAGGTCTTCAGATGGTCTATTTGATTATCGATTCCAAGTTAGAAGGCGAGTCCATCAGCCAATGTTAACGATCGGACCAAGTTTTCCTGGATTTATCTTCGACAGGTCATCAAAACACAGGACCGTATGAACTGCAGAGTAGGTATCCAGAAAATATTTTTGGTCGTTCTGATATGACCGTTGCTAATTGTCGAGTGCGATAAATTTTGTTTTCCCCTCTTCTTGAAGTCAACTACTTCAGATAAATTTTTATCACCCTAGTATAGAATACGTAATTCTATCTACCTAATACATATATAAATTTACCTCACAACAAACTAGCAACTATTCATAATATGTAACGGTGAATACAAAATACGAAAAGCAAATACAATACAACACAGATTATACAAGGTACGATATACATAACAGACATAAATTTCAATCACAATAAACACAAAAATATTGATAATAGGTTACAAGATTTAACATATACAAAATACAAACAACATACAGTTACATAGAATTAAAAGAACGCAGATTACATAAGATACAATCAATCACAATAAATACAAAAAATATTGATTATAGGTTACAAGATGTATAGGTATACAAAATACAAATAACATACAGTTACCTAGAATAAAAAACACAGATTACATAAGATACAAATCAATTTCCGTTAGCTTATTTTATATTACTTTCTAATGGATACAAAAGAAACACTTCTAAAGTATACAATATACTGAATATACTAAGTTCAATTCAATTGTTCTTTAACTTATTTTTTATTGCAAAATCTCTTCAACACTATAAAAACATTGTTGAACTTTTGAAGAGTGTTTGCGTGTGATGTTGGGAGAGATGATCCAAGGGCAGCGCATTTTTCTGTGCTTCTCATGTCAACCACTGCAGTGAATTTCTGATTTCTTCCTCTAGAAGGTAGATCTGACTCCGGACTTAAATTTCGTTCATTCCATAGCAGCAAACAGCCACGATGTACCATTTATTTCCAGTTGATTAATCCTCACAGAACGGACAGAGGAGTTCGTGGCTCAGGCTGCAGTGACCGACATATGTCCATCCTAGTTCTTCGCCTCGAGGAAAGATTTTCATGTTGAAATGTAACAGAAAGCAATAAAATAATGTAATCGCGTGAGGCTCGTCGCTGCAAGCATTGAATTACAGACTGCAGGTTCTTCGGAGTCGGTCGATTTGCTGTCAAATTATCAGAACATCTTCTTTCGCCATTCTCTCGTTCTTGTACAAATTATTTTCTTGTCGCTTACTCAAACCAGTTTATGTCCTCCAGAACTGGAGACCAAAGCTCTTTAACCTCACGTCGGACATTTCGTAAACGTCGTAAATTGGCGCTAGCTTTATAATGTTCATTCTCATTTGCCTCATGTAAACGTAGACAGGCAGTTGGTTCCTTTCTTCCACGACAGTAGTGTTGTAATTCCAATTCAGCGTATTTTCCTCGTTTTGCATGGATTTCTTCATTTATACTTGATTTCTCGGCTTTCTTCTTTTGTTTCTATTCAATGCTACGCCGCAATCTTATGCTGGTTGTCCAATTTAACCGATAATAATTTCCATAATGGTATCTACAATGAACCAGTACCAAAGTTACACATTTTCTTTCACACTTCTACAATTCAATTTAAACCTACTTAAATACTTGGATATTTGTACACCATGTAAGTGATCGTCGTCTTCTTCATCCTTTGGGGGTGTCCTGTTCACCTGCAACGAGACTAACTCTTTTATTATTTGTGCTATGACTCAGAGTACCACATTTTTCCTAAGATTATCTAAGGCCGCACACCAGACACACATGGGCTCGTAAACCTTCACCTAAATATATTTTCCTTCATGCACACCTGTCTCTCCATAAGATGTACGAATTAGTACGTTACAATTGTAGTAATTTGTACATTTTCATATATATAACAGACACCTTCAATAAAAGATACAGGAAAAACGTACCTTTTATACTAACCTTGTCTGAAAACAAAATAGAAAAAGGCTACTAGTTTCAAATCTTCACCACAGTAAGGATCATCATCATCATCGGAAGTGTTCTGCTGTAGATCCTTAAAGGAAAGTTTCGTTTTTCCATTCGTCTGCATCTTCCATTTCCGTTCAATGATTCTTCTTTACAATTCTCGAAGCGTATCATTTGTACTGTTCTTACAACTTATCACTTGTAATGCACGAACTGAATTTGTATCACTCTCGTTTCGCACCACTCAGTATTATGTATCCAGCTGATGTCTTTCATTTTCCTATAGATCAACTCTTTTCATATTTTTATCGCTCTACCAACAGACCCTGCTTTCACACCTAGAATATAAAATAATGATTCAAGCGTTGTACCTACTCTTTTCCTTCAGTATATGTATCTCAAATACCTTAATCAATGAAAGATAGCACATGCAATTTCTGCCAGCACATTTCCTCCAATATGTAGTTTATAGGTAAACTTTTAAACTAAGGGAATTAAAAGAATGTTAAATATGATTTCAAAATCAGCAGTTTTTTTAAAGAAATTCAACCAGAAATATCTCGATCTGAAGCCTCATTCCAAACTCCTTCCATTATATGATTAAAGGAGAGAAAATTCACATGCATGTCGCGGTGGTTCAGTGATAGAGCGCTCACCTCCAGTGTGTGCGGGTCCTTGGTTCGATCCTGGCTCGTACCATGTGAGTTCTGTTGTGGATAAAAAACATGTGTGTGGGTTTCCTCGAGATTTTCCCGTTTCCTCTCACCTTCTTCATTCCGCAATTTCTCGTGTGATCATCCATTCGACCTGAGCCAAAATTGTCAAGTCTTAATCAAACTTCCATTAACACACACACACACAATATATATATATTGTCGAGTACCCGATTTTAGTTTTTTTTTTTTTTTTGTATTTACGTTCAATTTTAGATTAAGTTTGTATTTTAGTTGGTAGTTATTTGAATAAGTCGAGCTGTTTCGAGACACATCTTTCGACGATGGAAATCAATTGGATCATGGCTCATAACGTTAGATAAAGAATTATTCCTAAATATTCTAAGCTCCAATACACCAGACACGAAAACAAAGAGCAACTCAAAGTGATGTGATAGAACTGTCATTCCAAGATTGTTTTAATTTTACGTAAGAAGCACCTGCATACAACTTCGATTTTACCTTGCTTCTCACAGAAACTAAGAATCGTTACGTTCCCAATGGGAGACACGTGCCGATCTTAAACTATTAGTGATGTGAATACAGACACCTGTCTCTTATACAACAAGTGTTTTTCAAAATAATATAAACAGCTTCACCTTGGAACATCACGTTTTCTCCATCCTAGAAATTTCATCAGCCTCTTCGATTAGAAACAGAATGATGTAAAAATCCTTCTAAATTTCCTCTCCTCCACTTCTACCACTACCTTAGCCAAGTTACTATTTTCAAAGTTATAACAGTTGGATTTAGAATCGAAATTCCGAGATCTGAATATTTTGTTCAAACACGATTGGACATACTCGTATAGTGAAAGTTTGATTCAGTGACATTTTAAGTTCTTATGTACGAAGTGCGAATTGACAATCAGAACATATTTTGAAAACAGCTTAAATATTGAAGGTGAGGTGAACATCTAAGATAATGATGTTGGTGCATTTTGGTATAATTTTGGTGTTTGGAGCTAATTTGTTATTTGTCATTTGCTATCCGTTGTTCCAGTTTTAATAGCATATGTTCTCAAACTTAGCGTGTATTTTGCGTTTGGGTAATGATCCAAATTTCTGTCGTCGATAAGGTATGTCGGCATCTCTAAATTGTATTTCTGTGTTTCGTCTTAAAATACCATTTAGGTCCCCATAGATATAAATACTGAGCTACGACCTCGATTAATTCCAAAAGGTAAGCAATCAAACTACCTTTGCTCTTCCTCAACATTCTGTTAGCACGAAGATGTTCAGCACACATCTTTTATAGGTACCATCCCGGAGTTCAGTGATTTAGCAACATTATATGCATATTCGATAAAACCATAGAGTTATAAAACCTCTCCACTAGATTCAGTATTGGCGCTGCTGACGCGGCGCCACTTGAATTGAGCGAGAGAATGTTTGTTTGGCAACAACACGTATTGTGAGTTGCTATCATATGGCTGCTGTGCTACACTCTTTGGCATTGTTTTAGTTGGTTCGTTTGTATTTGAGAAGAAAATGCCGATCTCCTGTGCAGCTTACGGTTGTACTAAGAAATATAAGAAAGGAAGTAATGTATCGTTTCACAAATAAATGATCATTTAATATTATTCCGTGAAAAATGTTTCATTGTGTAAGGCGCTCTTTCGTGTAGTTTATGTCTGCTAGAAATATAAAAGAAAACACACATCTTTAATTAGAATTATTTGATGCGAAGGTATTTTATCGTCTTTGATCCATAGTTATAAAACTATCCCTCAATGCCAGAGAAATATACATAAAAGTAAGTATTCTTACATTCAGAAATAATGGATCGTTTTTGTTTAGGCCTATTCTTAATAAAGTGGTTATATTCGTGTAGAAAAAAATATATCTATCTATTTGAAATTTAAATAGTTCTAAGCCCATAATGTACTGTTGAATTTTATTGATGGCTTTAGGCATCTAAGGCTCAGGTCGAGATAGGGGAGGGAAAAAGGATTCGGGAAGATGTCGGCCAGGGCCTACGTTGAAGGTGCCATCCCTGCATTTGCCTGGTGTTACTGAGCAGAAAATCTGGAAAAACCTCAGTTAGGATGGTCGGCCGCTGGAATCGAACCTATGACTTCCCGAATGCTACACCTACGCTCTACCACTGACCTACGGCAGCTCGGTAAGTAATGTGCTGTTGAAATTATTAAGAACAATGATTATTAAATTATTAAGAACAATGATGATGATGAGTGTTCTGCTCGAAGTCAGTTCTTGACCTGAAGATCCCAGAGCTAGGCGAACTGATTGATTTGCCATTGTCTTTCATCGCACGAAGATGACATCCTAAGGACGGGACCTACAGTTTAATGTGGATTCCGAACTCCTTGCGTCCCCACTGGGAATAGAACCAGGAACACCCTGATTACACTATTAAGTACAATAGAAACAAATTTAACATCGCAACAAAAATAGATAAGAAACGCTTGTTGTCGGTCACCCTGGTTGGTAAGAGGAAAACTCGTGAATTCTATATACCTTATATACTTGAAGTCAGACACAATAATATACTTAATATATATTACTATTCGTATTGTTTATGATATAAAGTCAAAACGGAACATTTGAAAAGCTAGAAAAAACAATGTCTTTTATAATAGTTTTAAGACAAAGGCTTTTACGCTAAATTTAAAGAGTCTTCTTCATTCTCAAATCACTTTTCCGGCATCTTCTAAGCTAACCAGGGAAGCCAGTTCTTTTTTACTATATTATGTCACTTTCGATATATGGTAGAACTTAAATATCAAGTTAAAGCTATCCGAAAACTCCAAATAATTTTTATGTACATTTTAATGACATACGTCTTGTTTCAATATTTGTGTGAAAATTGCCGACTACTAGTGTATGTCCGACGACCGGTGCCCATACTCTATTTTCAATTTTATAATTTTCTTTGTAAATTTATGCAGGTAAACCGTTGGTTGTATAAATTACAACATTAGTATTTTGTGTGTGTAATATTTATGTCACTTGCGTTGTATCTCTAATGCAGTATAATATTTTTAAATGTATCTCTAATGTTTTTTTAAAATAAGTTATGAGGCTTTAAGTATTAACATTATATTGTTTTATTTAACAAATAAAAACGGGGATGGCATCTTCAACATAGGCCCTGGCCGACAGCTCCCAGCATTCTTTCCCCTCCCCTATCCCGGCCTGAGCCTTAGATGCCTAAAGGCCATAAATAAAATTCAAAATTTAACAAAATAAATCTTTTTTGAGAACAAAAATAATATTTATCAAGAACGTTTTATATAAGTGATTTTTATATTAAATTATACCTTATATTGATCACTTTGATTAGGAATTGTTTGTATCTTACGTGTTGAACTTAAATAAGGCGAAGCCCAATGCGAATTCTCAATTGTTTTACTTCATAAAAAGATCATGCGTGGCACATACAAATGATATAATATCAGGCAGCGCACGGCTCGCTTTCATTCCTGCCAAACAGAGAAACAGTTGAATGTTCAACTTGCGCCATGCTGGGAATTAAAACCCACGTAGATGGTGCACCAGTTCTGCCTCTGGTGGAGTTTTATAATAATTATGTCGTGAAATATAGGGTAGTTCCAGACCGACTTATACAATTTTGAGAATAGTGTCAAATACATCATCTCTGCAAGTCTAGAACATTGGCCTTTGAACTATTTCCCCAGTTGTGCCTGTTGTTGGGATCCAACTTCAAGAAATAACCTTTAAACGTTTAGATGCAGAACAAACATACAGTCAATAATATATTTACTAATAGAAAGCATATATTTCACACGACGGGAGAGGTTTTCCAGATCTGACCAACCCTGCAGCATTATCAGTCTGTTGAAATCTGGGATCAACGAGAAATATATTTACATATCTTGTAATGCGTAAAATTACATTTCATGTTGTAATTGAATATAATCTTAAAAAATGCACTTCTTCCAGATTTCCTTCGAGCATCAAACGAAATAGGCTTCCATCCTTTATGGCTTTCAAATGACCAAGGACTTAAAGAAACAGAATCTTGTAAGTAAAAGTGATTCATGAATGGTTCTAGCAGTCTAGGAAAGAGAAGAGATGGGGGAGCCCTTAAATGAACTAGGAAAAATGTCTGTAGACTTTTCCCGTAGCAGATATTGAAGACCATAAACGACCAAACGTCATTTTTCCAAACTAGAGAAATGCAGAGAAAGCGTCGAAAGTTCATTTTAAGAAAGACCTAAATTACTTTTACATTCACACATTTTACATTTCTCTTCTGCGAATTAAGAGAAAAAGTAAGAAAAATAATTGATGAATACGGGAAGAAATTTTAAGTAGATAATTGAAATTGAAATAGAGCCTCAATATAGACTAGCAATATACCAAAGACCATTAAAATTGGATAACAGATTGCGAATTCTAAAGAATACTTATGCAACGACTTCATGAGATTTTTTTCTTTTCAAAATAATCTTAACGCACTTGGTGCAAATACCTTGGAATGACAGGAACACTGACAAGATGGAAATCACACTGCTGGTGGCTGAACGATTGTTTCTTCTTTTGAGCGTAACTTTACTTCTTATCCTTATTTCCGCAAAAATGGGCATTTTCTCTCTTTTTTTTTATCTTACCTATCTTATTTCATTTCGTATCACATTGGTCATCTCTGATCATCATAACTTCAAAATCTTTGGATCTTCTATAGAAAAGTAAAAAGTTATTTTAGTGCAAAATTGAATTGGTTTGAAAAAGATTTTATATAAACACGTTAGATTCACCTTATGTAACTACTGAACCATGAAATATATGTTATATTCTTTATTATTAAATCCTCCTTAATACTCTCTGAGTCATTTGTATTTATATGTTATATTCTTTATGTAATCGTAATGTACAAATCGATCACTCCAGGATAGTAATATCGTTGTCTTTAGAAGTGAAGTTCTACCTAATAGAAATAGAAATATGCCAGCTAGCTCAATACAATCACAATTCTGATACATCAAATAGTATATTGGACTCTTACTGTAGTGATCCACTCAGGACAATTCTGTTAATATGGATTCTTCTGGTAGAGTTCGGATGTATTCATATTGTCTAACGTCTGTGAAGATTCTAATATTATCCCGTGTAGAGAATACAAACTGCTCCAACTCTGCAAGAACCTGTAGCAGTGGAGACTACTAAGATTCCTACGTGAAACTCCTAGGCAGGACAATAATATGAACTAAGACTAAAACGGTTTTAGCGCTACTCTCAGTCCACATTTCTACTTGATAACGCGAGCAGAAATAAAGAAAGCTAGTTTTTTTGACCAAGAGATTGATTTATTAAATAAAAATGCGTGTCGTAACCTCAGGACACCACTCGAATTCCTTAAGAACGCAAACATCTATAATACTTCTAGTGTGATCTTTGTGCTTTTTGCTTTTCTGACATAAACATCCTTTTTCATTTAAAGTATAACACAATATTAAATAGATTCAATATAAGATACACTTACACCAAACCCTGATATAAATAAGCCCTCTATTTTCGTGGCCCTGTAAATGAAATGTCAATACAATCAATAAAGGGTAGGCCATACTTTTATTTATGGCGTGGCATAAATATAGATAGATAGATAGATAGATAGATAGATTGATTGATTGATTGATTGATTGATTGATTGATTGATTGATTGATTGATTGATTGATTGATTGATTGATTGATTGATTGATTGATTAACAAGTTGCTCCCGACAGTCGAAAAATATATTAAAATAAAGCTATCAACTTTTAAAATCGAATAAAACATTAAATCTCAGCAATCAATTATTAAAACCACATCAATCATTTCATTCAAATTAATCCTTGATCCTATTGACTTGAAGTCCAATATCACCACAAAAGAAACAAAAATAATTGTTATTCATACCCATGAATACAGCTTCAGATTCTAAACTAGATAATTTTAATTCAAATGAAATGTAAATATATACTCAGCGTTCTAAATTTAACTTACCTTGGAATCACACGCATACTGATGGGATGGAGAAACTGGTGGCTGAATGATTGTTTCTTCTTTGAGTTTAAATTTGATTCTGATCGTTATTTCCGTAAAAACACGCATCTTTTTTCACTCTCTTCATCTGCCCCATTTTATTTTATTTCGAATCACATTGATCATCTTCGAACATCGTAACTTCAAAATCATTGAAACTCTAGAGAAAAGGAAAAGAAAATATTTTAATGGAAAATTGAATTGATTTGAAAAAGGTTTTATTTAATCTTGTTTGATTTTCCTTATATAACTACTGAACTACGTATGCCTTATCAGGAGAATACACTGTCAAAGATAAAGGAAGAATTAGAAAGAGGAAGCTGTTAGAAAAATCATGTTTAGTATCTAACCAATAAATTCTAACTTGTGAAATGAGTTACAAAGCTATCCTATCTATATTTATTCGTTCATATAATATACATATATTAAAGAAACCGGATCGTAACTCTACTTTATATATCAGCAATGAAAGGTTCAGAAAACATGTAAACAAACCACTTTATTTGAGGGTAAAATAGTCCTGTGAATTTATTTGTTCAAATTATCATTATTTTGTTTAAAAATATTTTCGAAATACGGCACATGGCACCATTTCTCATCAAAGCAGTAAAGAAAGTAAAGAAGAATAAAAACATATGAAAGTAACAAGATGTCCAATATCAAGATGACAATTATTTACAAATGCGACATGTTGATACGAGCCCTGAATGAGGCAAAAATATCTCGTGTCTGTGGGAGACAATTATGCTTCGTAGTAAGTTTGTTTAAAAGTGAACTTTGAACCAAATTGATTCTAGGTGTGTTTACATAAAAGAGGGCTACGATTCAGTTAGAGTAGCAATTTTATGCAAGAAAAGGGGGATCATCAATGACACGAAATGAGCTCGGGGTGTTTTGACATTCTGTATTTCCATTACGTCTTCTTTGAAGGATGATCGTATCGTAATGCAGGTACTCTGAGTCGAACTATAGCAATAAAGAAATTTACAATTGAATCGTACGTTTGAAGAAGGAAACAAATCCAAAAAGCTGTTTTGTGGGAAATTAACAAAAACTGTATAATATGTTTATTATTTATTGAAAGGAAACAATATTGCTACTGAATATTCAAAACGGTCTTCTGATACTTTCGTACTGCTCAGACAGTTTACAAGTATTGTATTTTTTCCTGTAGAGTTAAAAAAAGTTGGTGGATTTGTTTCCTTCTTCAAACATATGGAAAAACGTCTGCACATTTTTAAGTGCTGAGACGTAAGAATGAAAAAATCGACCAGAAAATGAAGAAAAATGCAATAGAAAGCTTCAAATGAATGTTATTTACAAGAAATGTATGCACAATGAACTCGAAAGTTACAAGTAGGGGGCCTATGTAATAAATTCAGTTTTTTTTTTTCGTTTACACACTGACAGAAATTTCGCCCTACAAATGTGCAAAACTGCTTTTATTCCGTAACAGTGATAGCAATAGTTGCTATATGTAAACATCTGTTAACACTATCAGTGTATGAAAACGTATCTAAATGCGAGTTAGTTATTCCCGTCTGTGAAAAAGAAGTTTAAAACAATATTTTAGATTAACCTACTTACCTGTATCCTGTTACGTGTGCAGTAGAGATAAGGACAAAGGTAGTTTAGTTCCTACCATAACTGTTGTAAAACTATTCTATGTAATTATCGCAGCTTGGATTTACTGGTGGAGAAGAAACAGTACATCAAAACACAATTAAATCAGGAAAGTATAAAGCGGTTGGTAGGTGGAAGCGTAATTGTTTCATGCTGAATTAGTATAACTTGCGACTAGCGACAGGAAGGCAAGATTTTTTTTCAGCTCTTCTCGCAGGACTGGGCAGCCAAGTGAAACACTTCCGGTAGGAATAGCCCACTCTCGCTTATCCTGAACGATAAGTAACAGTGAGAAGCGCTAAACCTGGCAGCTGCAGTTTGGTCTTGTGGTCATGACGTCAGAAAGTTGATCTAAAGGTCCGGGATTCAAACCCTCGCGTTGAGTCTTTACATATATTATTTTTTAATTAAAGTTTTTTCGTTTTTATGTAAATAGACAAAAGGAAATTTAATAAAAGCTGTGATTTACAATTTTAAAAGATGCCACTAAAAACTAGGATGTATATAAACCCACCAGGGCTGTGCAAGGGGAGAGGGTCAGAGTGCGTCCGAAGGGAGCTGGGCGGCGCCAGCCGCGGGGGGGCACAGCCCCCTGTTAGCGGTGGCATACGCAAAAGTACTGTTTACTCAAAAGTTCTGTGGCGTACCGGAAGTGTTTCCATGTGCTCCGGAAGTTGCCAAAATGGCTGCCCAGCCCTGCGCGTCGAGCTGAAAAAAAATCTTGCGACAGGAAGAGCTGAGCCATCCTTGCGCATGCGGATTACTGCTTAACAGTAAATAGTACTTCCAAACAACTGCATCCAGTTGGCAATTTAACGTATTGATAGCATGTTCGAGAGCTAATGCAAGTAACCCTGGATCGAAACTTGGTGTAGTTTTTCTTTTCTTAATGAAAATAATGTTTCTCTTTTCTTATATGTATAAACGAATTAGAAAATTGAATATTAGTGAACAAACGCATGTGGAGGTTAGATAAGTCAGGTACAGTATTTTTTTTTATTGCACGCACGATTAACTTGTGTTTTCACAATGCACTCTAACTGTCACTAGTCACAAGTGCCATGTAGTAGTGTCTCAAATACAAGGAACTAACTATTAAGGCGGGA
>JAGDQP010003541.1:52855-66287 GCA_022664845.1 Lepisma saccharinum | reverse complement strand
AGAAGAAAAGAACGATAGCTAGTTATATAATGATTTATCTGGCCTTGTTCCCTTCTTCAAACTGACTAATATTTCCAAGGCCAGATAAATCATTATATAACTAGCTATCGTTCTTTTCTTCTACCTTATGATAAGCGCGTATAAATTGAGGTGCGTTTTTTAGTAAAAAACTAATTTCGATTTTTTAGCGTTTGTTCACTTCTTCAAATTGCTGGTTCATTTTTTCTAAACTATGTTAATTTTATGGACTTTTTAATGTGCGTACTGTTTTCACTGCCTCAAAGGAAGAAAAATGTATAATCACAAGACCAGAGCTTTCCTTCGAAATTACTAAATAAAAATAAATTTATCTTAAAAATAATAAAAACTTTAGGTGAAGGAGTACCGAACCCTGGACCACTGGATCCCAAGTCCAATGCCTTACCCATTTTTCTTTTTTACCATTTTATTAAATCTGAATTGGACTACAGAGTCAGAATGAACGGAAAATATTACAAAAAACGTTAAATGCAAATAAAGCTATAAAACAAATTAAACAATAACATTTCAAAATAACCTATTTAAAATTTAAATAAAATATAAACCAATTTAAAAATAAAACCACTTTATGCGACGAACTGGTATCGAACCAGGACCCACTGCCTTACAACTCCAACGCCTTGCCCATTACTCCACGTAGCCACTTATCGCCCAGTGCTTTCTGAAAGCTCTTTATATCAATTCCGTACACGAGTAACAGACGCTACTAATTACGTAGTGTTCACACGCCATGGTTGTCCTCTCTGCAGACAAGTCTCTGCCATTTTGTTCCATTCTCCCAGTAGTTCTGTTTGTTTAGAAAACAGGAAACAATCTGTTTTATCATTAACAAGCTTTGGAGAAAAAATAGCAGCTAAGCCAGTAACTGCTATTTTTCATCGGTTGTAGCAGTCAGAGCAATTTATCCCATGTAGCAGTGAAAAATAGCTGCTACGTTAGTTTTGCCCATCTCTATTTCGCACCTATTTTTGAAGGCTTTACTAATGTATTTTTGCTTTCCTTGTGTATTGTATAGATGCGCCATCCCTTCCAGATATCAAATCCGGCATAAAGTAGATTTTCACATTTTTGGCGTTTATTGCCTTCTTCAAACTGCCGATTCAATTTGAGTCTAACTTACTAACATAGTTCCAGTATGCCATTGACCATATAGACGAACATATTCAATACTAAGTGAAAAATTAAGACTTGTATAGTAAGCTAAGTGCAGACTAATTGCGAATCACTGTGAAGCGATAGAACAAACCTAGTTTCCGCATAGAACTTTTCGTGATTTGAGTAAGCTTGCTGTCAATAAAAGCACCAACGTATCTGATAAAAGAAACGTTTATAGATTTAAGACTAAATGAGTGATGAACTGTGTCTCTTTTCTGGGAAAAGAGCTGCAAATATCTGTGGCGTTAGCTATAAATTTCAGGTATCGCAACCAAGTAACGAATTCAGATATAACGTCTTGTAGACTTAAGGCATCATGGAGAGTGTAGAGTTTACAGTCATCGGCAAATAGAAGAATGTTACTTGATAAGTCTGTAAAAAGTGTAGGAAGATCATAGATATATAATAAAATACTTTCTATACAAATCATGTGTACTTGAGCTTACTTATCGTTAGAACAACAAATAATGCCTTCTTGAAAACGTGAAGTATATTAGCTTCTCTATGGTTTACCAGAAATATGGAAATTATGTACTTAGTGGTCTGATTTTAGGGATCATTTGAGTTTGTTTCAGTCAATGTCGTATTCCGACCTGTTTAATTAGAATGAACAACTGATTTAGTAGTTAGTTTCTTATAAAAACATTGGCAACATTGTATTTTAAGAATTTTAAAAACAACACGACAAAGGGTAAATATAGTTTTCTTGATATTCTGAATACATTTTGATTGTTCACAACCGGCAGAATGTGTTCAAAGTTTTTATAAACTGAAGGTTAAGCAGACGTGCACTTTGTACCTACTTTTTTCCTACTTAGTTTCATTTATTGTAAAAATAGGCCATACACAGAATCACAATCATCGAATAATGGCAATAATAAAATTCCTTTTTGATTTAAAATTATTTTAGTGTAATATACAAATGTCAATTATTCTTCTGTAACGAAAGTTTCGATTATTTCAACAATATCCCTCAAGCGTTTTACTAAAGTTATGTGATTTGACTGGCGAAGCCTGTAGCGAACAGGGAGGGAAAAAGGTGTCACAACTCACAACTGCTTTTCGTCAAGTAAATTTTGTAGTAATTAATTTACTCTTATGCCAGCCATTTTCTCTTCGTTCGTAATGTAAAGAAATGTAATTACCCTTCTAACTATAAAAGCTACTCTAACTACAAATAAATACACTTCTAGCGGAGTAAATGATTTTGGACAACTTTCTGCCTCGTATCTCGTTGAGCACGCGACAGGATGGGGGGAGTTGTGAAGGAAGTCTACTAGGATCTAATTATAAAAGTACCATCCCAGCATTACTCTAGTATGTTAAAAAAAACCTTATGATGGCCAGTCACTGGGATTGTTTCAAGGATCTATCGAATGCATTCACATATGAACTTTGTTCTGCTTTTGTCTTCGTTTTCCTGATATCTGTCGAGACATTCATAGTTACCTTTCCCAAACAAGTTTTTGAAGTTTCAAGATGTTGATGGGTGGAGAAGAGGGTGACTTGTTTTAAAGCAGAGGAGTTAGAACATTCTTTAGTGCGGCAATCTCAACGTTGTTTGAGAATCTTTCTGGGTCCCTTCGAAGTACATCATACATCATCAAAATTGCTTCTACTGTGTTCAAATAGTCCTTCGACTTTGGTTTATTTCCATTCTAGACACCATTTTGCGTAGCTCCGTCATTAGTGGCAGCAGGATTACGTACAAATAATCTTTTTCGCTGGTCGAATGAAAGGGGCCTATTAACTTGACCCCGCACCACTCCAAATTTTGCAAGTAAATAGAGTATCATTTTGCACCCACGTTTCGCGGTTTGCATCGGAACCTATAAACAGTTGTAATGTATTTCTGGGGAGGGTGGACAAGTTAATGGAAGTACCCTTCAGTCAGATTGTTGAATACAGATAGTGCACCGGACTACACTCCTTCTTAATATTTGACTATCTATCGCCTCCCAAAAAATCTAATTTCAAGGTTTCATATCTTCGATTTCAAAATTAAAATCTTTATTTCAGAGTCATTCGTAGCGCTTTTCGTAAGTTCCAAATACCAAATTCTATGAAAATTGTATTAATATTTAAAACTGTGACTTTTAAAGCTGCAGTCACCTTGGATTTTGCTAAAGAAAAGTGACGTCAGAATCGAATCAGCAGCGTTTAGAACCTTCAAACATGAAATTGCACGAAACTTGGATGAAATTTGAAAATATAATTTTCTAGTAACGCAATCTTGGATCTCGAAAATAAAAAATGTTTACTACAACATTTGCGACTCCGAGACATGATCATTCACGAAAATCTTATATTTTTTAAATATAAAAATTTGGAAATTCCCATTTTGACTTTGGAAATATAAAGTTTTACTTGAGAATTAATTTAACTGCCCTTTGAAACCATTAGATATGAAATTTCATGTAGATAAAGGAACGAGGCGCTGTAGCTCAGTAGTAGAGCGTTGGCGTAGCGTTCGGAGATCCTGGGTTCATCCTGACTTGGGTTTTTCCTCGTCACATCAGGCAAATACCAGGATGCCAACTTCAACTTAGGCCCTGGCCACATCCTTTTCGCTCCCCTATTCCGACCTATGTCTTAAAAACCATAAATAAAAAAATCAAATTCATGTACACAGAATATTTTTTTTTTAAAGTATGACGTTCCGTGCTGCTACCACCTTGTATTTCCATAATCAATCTTTTCAAGCTCAGGAAAGAACTCAGCGCCCACTCGGAGTTTCACGAAAAGCAGGTGATTTTTTTCTAAACGATGACGTTTAGTTTTCAACTATCTCTGAAACACTCATTTATGGAATTTCACGAAAATCGGGCGATTTTCAAAACAACCAAATCTGGG
Source organism: Lepisma saccharinum (assembly GCA_022664845.1). Classification (NCBI taxonomy): domain Eukaryota; kingdom Metazoa; phylum Arthropoda; class Insecta; order Zygentoma; family Lepismatidae; genus Lepisma; species Lepisma saccharinum. Next base: position 62,240 of record JAGDQP010003541.1, on the reverse strand, counting down.
ACTTTACCATCTTGTATTTCAGTATTCAAGTTTTTTTATTTTTTATTATTTTTTTATTATTATTATTTTTTTTTTTACATATTGTTGCCGTTGGAACCCCCCCCCCCCCAACTACTTAAAGTTAGGAAAATAGGTTTATGTTGTTATGTTACGGATTACCGCCATCTTGAACTTTTTCTTTTTTCTTTTTAATCAAGCCGAGGCCCATTGAAATCTCTACATACTAAAAAGATCACGAAAATAATTTTATTTTTTTACGGGTTACTGTTACGAATCGGGCGGCTCAGGTTCAAATCCAGGCTTGGACGCTGGAGACTTTTCTCGCAGTGTTCCCATGCCTGGCGCTCTGAGATGCACTCAGCCTCCTATCAAATTGAATGCCAGTGTAGGTCGAGAATATGTGGAATGCTACCTCCATATCCCCTACGGTGCGTGTGTATCGCACAGGGGACAGCTTTACCTTCTTTCTACCTTTACAGCTCAGCGCCCTTTGGAACTTCTGGTTATGAAATTTCACAAAAATGATTTGATTTCTTGAATGTTTGGATCCAGTTCAACGTTATCCTGAAGACGCACTGCTTTGTCGTGTGCTGTTCTGACGCGGACGCTGTTTTAGCAGCAGCACTTCTGTAATGATTGAACGTACTGTTTCTTTATTTTGGTCCGTCCTATTTTGTCGGTCTTTGTTCTGACAATGCTGTTTTGTTATGCAACCGAGACAAGTGTTAATTTAACCCACCTACCTGCTGAAGCACTCTGTAAAAAAATTATATTTGTTTTTGCCAAAATTAGAATGCAAAATTGTATACGGATTTTTAACTATTGAGGTACAAACCTGGGACTGGAGTGCAAAACGGTGCGAAATTACTTCAATCCGATCTACTAGACGTTTTGTACATTTATGATTTAGCAGATGAAATGCAAAACGTAAAACCTGGGTGCAGAACGAGTGCACTATTGCCATTGTCAGATTTTTAAAATCAAGCTGAGCGGAGGTTCCCTAAAACCAGGAGATTGCGCGGTAGAAGAGAGTGCACGGATGCTGAAAAGGAGGGGAGGGCAGTTGGCGGATTCCGGGTGAAGCAGAAGTGAAAGCATCTCTAATCAATCAGTTGAATTCCTGTGTTGAGGCAAGGTGATCGCTGAAATATATGACTCATTTTCGCGTTTATGACAGAAAGAAAAGTGCTTGAATTTTTATAAACGTTGTAGGCTGTATTTTCAGAGTTAATATTTAACTATTAAATAATTGCAAATCTAGAAGGATCTGAATTAATTCTTTGTTTCAAATTGTGTTGTACGTAGTTTGCAGTCATTCTGGGAATTTCCACTCAAGCTATGCAGTGCGCAATCTCTTTTTCCTTAGTGAGGATAGTTGTCGCTAGCGTCAAGGGGAAGATTGACGAGCTCATTCATTTAATGCAATGATAGGAGAGATTCTGCACTGGCGTATGATAAGTTGATTTGAGTATTAGCATTAACGAGGTGCCAGTCTAGTACAGAAATTTGTGGTAGGTAATTTTCACTTTTATTACTCAAGTACTTCCAAATTTTTACGACACGAAAGCTTACCTTGATAAATGGAACAACTTAAACAAGCTTAGCAAATCAAGCCAAAGTTAAGGTTGAATCGAGCAGTCTAGTTTACAAGAATCAAGGTGAAAATAAATATCCTTGACAGGACAAGAAAGAAAGAATAAAACCGTTACCCTGGATGGGAATCGATCCTAGAACCACTATCACACTAATCCGATGCTGTAGTCACCAGACCACGGAATCACACAACCTAGCCAAGCGTTATTTATACTTAGTTCATCAGATCGCAAGAGACGCCTGTAGTAGGAGTGGCCAAGATTAGCTTACGGGGATGCGGCGGAAACTAGCAACCCGTAGACTCCGCGCAAGCGCGAGAAAATATGTTAATGTGTTTTATTCGCTCTAATTACAGTAGTTACTAATTAGGTAGCTTATCTGATTATTTTTAAAAAGTCATCCTCTCCCACCCCAAGGGGTGAGGATGAAGTTCAACATCATGAAAACTAATACCGTTAAACTCAGCGACCTCGAAAACTATGAATTCAGCTCTAATATTGGTCGTTTTCGATTATTTTTAAAATGCCTCTTATGTTATTGTTTTGGGGACTTTGCACCATATCTCAGCTAAGGTGTGACCTTGGGACCTGGTACAGCACACAGGCCATTTGGATCATTTCTCTGAGAGCTTTAAAACATTAAAATTTCTATCTATTGTGCTTCTCGAGTTGAAAAGCGCTACAGGCAGGCAGACAGACAGCTTATTGTATTATTAATATAGATGCTATTAAACCATTAGTGACGGTGAATAACGTTAACAATTATTTTTCTTATCAGTTATCACCAATAATATCAGCCAATCACGCCCCCATTAGATCTCTAATAGGCTACCGTCTCTCTCTCTCTCTCTCTCTCTCTCTCTCTCTCTCTCTATGTGAACTCTGGTGTCACTCCCCTTCCACTTCCTGTGGGTCGGTTAGTGGAATTGGAACTCCTGTGAGTTTTCTTAATTCCATATTTTAGTATTACAACGATAAGAATAAATATTTAAGAAATTCAATCATAATTCAAATTTGAAAATAAGGTTTTGAGAAAGATATATGGGCCGAAACGGGACGAGATGACTGGAGAGTGGAGGAGACTGCATAATGAAGAACTCCACGGACTGTACGATTCACCAGATGTTGTAAAAATAATGAAATCGAGACGACTAAGGTGGGCAGGGCATGTAGCTCGGATGGGGGAAAAACGAAGATTATATTCTATCCTGGTTGGAAGGCCCGATGGAAAGAGGCCATTGGGAAGACCGAGACGTCGTTGGGAGGACAATATTAGAAGAGATCTTCGAGAAGTAGGTGTTCGTGATGAAAACTGGCTTGATACTGCCCAGGATAGAATCCAATGGCGAACGTTTGTTACTGCGGCGATGAACTTGCGAGTTCCATAAGCCATAGAGTTAGTTAGTTAGTTAGTTAATCATAATTCAAGTGAAATTATCAAATATAAAAATGACATAACGGTTGATTAAGAATTAATAGAATACATTTTCTGCAGACAGACAGTAAATTAAAACCTACATGAATAAATTACATGCCAATATTGAGAGCATGTGACCCCAATGGATGAGCGGTTAAGCTCGTTGCCTTGTTATAAAGGGGTCCCGGGTTCGATTCCCGGTGGGGACACAAGCGGTTCGGATCCCAAGTTAAGCTGTAGGTCCCGTCCTTAGTATATCATCATCATCATCATCCCATGGAAGGCAATGGCAAACTACCATGCCCAGGGATCTTCGGGTCAAACACCACATCATAATCATCATTGAGAGAATTAGGCCATTTAAAATTACTTTGTAACTTGTAATACCTAAACTGCTACTCAACAAGAGCTGGTATGTTTGCAAAATCACGGCTTGTTTCCTTGTTTGAGACATAAGTTTGTGCGGGGAGGGGCGACGGCAAATTATTTAGAGCACAGGGGCGCACAATATATAAATACGGGCCTGGCTTACAGCGAAACAATCCTGGCACTGATGCCACAACAGAAGTGAAACAAAACAAAATTCAAATAAATTTTCAAGCTTTCTTGCATAACTACTTGTTCCAACGAGCTTCAATTAGTTGTAAAAACTGAGCAACTTATGTTGTCTTAACCAGTTTCTTTTTCATGCTTGTTTATTAAGTTCAACAGAATATGAAGTTTGACAATATCAAAGATAGTGACTGACAACTTTGTTGCAAGCTGGCATGTTATCTGTAAGTACGATTGGATTCAGTTAGAACCAGGAGGAAAAGTCTATAACCAGGAGTAGGAAACGTAACATATAGTATCAATATTCAGACTGCTTTAGCTCATTATTTTTTGTAAGACAACAATTCAAAAATTTCTTTCGGCATTCCTACAGGCTGAGGTAGATTTCGATGTGTTTTTGATTGAATTTATCGGGGTAAGTGCAGAATAAAAACGCTTTAAATAAATATACTTTTATCATTTTATTTTCATTATAAAATTATAAAACGGTAACTAATTACCCTAACAGGTTAACTAATTACCGTGCAAACTTTTTTGTTATTAGAACTGAATGCAGTGATATTCCAATTGAAATTAACAGGCCCAATGAAACCCGCCACCTTATATACCCGTAACGAAATATGAGCGCTATCGAGAAACTAGATATTGATTTATAGATTAATCATCAAGAGCTGTTCAACGTTACCCCACAAGACATGGTTTTAAAAATTTCGAATTTCCACCCCCACCCTCACTCGTACCCGCACAACCCCTGAATCGTTGGTGTCACCGTAAACTTCTTAGGGAGTACTATAATTTATGCAGACAAAGTTTCCCTATAAACTCCATAGGGGCTGATAATATATTTTTTTTCAAAATTTCAGCCCTTGGGCCGATTTTGCTCATTAACGAACTTAGCCGAGCTATTAAGCCTAGAAACAACATAAATTATATATATTTGGTTCATGCCATACAGTGTAATCCTATTTTCATGTACTATCCATGTGCGCAATCTTATCTACCCTCGGAGGAGATATTGTGAAAACTAAGGCTTTAGAAGAACAAAATGTTATTACTAAGCATAAAACGAATTTTAACAATGATTATAGTAGTAAAGCGTGTATAAGATACCCAAGTTTTGGGAACTTTGCATAAAACTTGGAAATTTTATGATTTTTTCCATGAATTGTGCGACATTTATCCTAGCTGTACCATACTTTTTGAACACTGCGGTGCAAAACCATGCACTTGGGTGCAAAACGAGTGTAGTCTGGTGTACTGTTTCTTTAAATATTGAATGAGGTGGGGGAAGCTATCATTAATTTGCCCCGCAAATATTTATCTTTATAACTATTGAACAGTTGCGGTGCAAAATGATAGGCTATTTACTCGTAAAATTACGTGCAGTGGGGTGAGGGGACACGAATGAAAGGCAGGCTCCACATTACAGGATCGAAAAAAAGAGATTGAGTTATTTATTCTAGTCAAGTCCCCCACAAGCAGGAAATTCGGAAAATATGTGTATTAGTCTCCTCTTCGCAGTGAAGACACAGGAGAACTTCAGTTGAAGGAGAACGCGAGTTACTAAAACTAACAAACTAGGACGACCCGAAAATATTCAGAGTGCGAGGCTGGAAAAATAAGAAAATGAACAAATTTCCTTACCTTTTACTCTGTTGAACCTCTGATGAGCTGCAAGGTTTGACACTGGTTCCTCCGAAATCCATTATTGTAGAATTATCCACTCCGTTATGTCTAAAATTCTTCCAAATGTTTTTTTTTTAATGGCGATATTCACATATACAATTGTGGCAATGATCAACAGCGAATATATGTCAATTATAATTCACTGACAAACACTAATAAAAATCCAAATGTGTACATCTCTCCTTCTCTTCCCGGAGAGCAAATGAAACACTGCAACTACAGATGTAATTTTTTGTAACTGTGCTAGTCTTCTGTATGAATAAAAGGAACATGCAGACTAAAAAAGATTTTTTTTTTTAAATTTTGATTTGTAATCACACAACACCAAATGATTACTGAACTCCTGTACGTAATTTTCACTGGAGTATATTTTTGATATATTCTCAGGTCGAGTGTGGGGATGATGATAATTTACACTATTATGTCTAACACAAATGATAATCTTTAAACTTGGATCCACAGGAAAAAAACGCACTTCCAGTATTTAGGATAATTTGGTTCAAAACCAGTTAGTCAATATCAGGGAAGAAAATAACGTCTTACACGACTTCACATTTCCGCTGCAGAAATCACACTACAAGGACTAACACCCGTTCTGTTTCTGTTTTTGGCGATTCTGGAATACACTCATCCAAATATTTGGATGTTGTCGTTCGCTGGATGGTTGATGAAATCTCATGAAGCTTTCATTGTGTTATGCCAAATGTTTTGTTGTATTCTCTAATTCTGCATAATATAGAGTTAACATATACCACTTTGAGCAATTTGATATTAGCTCATGCCGAAGACAATGCTCCCTCCCCCGATTAATTTTATGTTGCCTACGATTGCCCAAAGGAAAAAAAATGGCATTACGATCATTCTTCATTCAGGTTCGCTACGATCGTGTTAGAATCACCACTGGATCATTCTACCGGGGTTTGTGGTAGTCATAAAAACAGTTCGCATGCAATGCAACTTTGCATTTCACGCACGTATACTTTGTCCTCTTCCCGACACAACATCTAGTTCTGTGTTCCTTTGAAGTAAGCAGAATAAAGTGATTCCCCTCATGATACCGTATGCCCTCTAAAACTGATGCTTGAAAGAAGGATGGCTTTACTCCACGAGTTTTCCGTCGTGTTCCGTATCGTTCCAGAAGAACAGTCGCACATAAACGCCTAAACTTCAACAGCGATATCTTCTTTACATTCATTTTATACCAGAACCAGGCTTGTACGCAGCAAGCATCTATGCTCCAGGCGAAAAATGGCCACCACCATTTCTTAGTTTTTATTTTCGATCTATACTTGTTTACTTGTTTGTTGAAGAGATCTACGCCTCCCATTCGTTTGTTGTACTCATCTATTGTCGCTGGTATTTCTATCTCTTTCTTCTTTGCGTGTGAATATCTTGTTTTCTTAGTCTCCGATGGACCGTCACTATTCGTTAGAACAGTAACAACATTGTTATCGTTCCATCTAACAGCATATAAATCGCCATTGGTTCTGCATTCAGAACTCCCCCGTTGTGTTTTTGAGAATTTCTTTTTGTTTGTGAATCCCATTTCTTTTTTGATTCTGTTCTCCCTTAAGGTACCAGTTCCACCGTATCCTCTTGCAACAAGTTCTTGTACCAATTCTACCGAAGTGAACAAATTATCAAAGTATAATTTTGTTCCCGGTACTAGTTTGCCGTGCTCTAACAAACCTAGAACAACGTTTCCTCCTAGTCCATAGCCTTGATCTTCTATTCGAGTATGAGATCCAAAGTATGGTTCCACGTGTAGTATTGCTCCAGATGAACAGGTTAAACACCACAATTTAAATCCAAAACGAATGGGTTTATAAAGGATGCACTGTTTGGCACTGTGTGATCCAAAATATGGTATCATGCTCTCATCTATACTGCAATGCTCTTCTTGCACCATCTGTTTGAAACTTTTATTCAATGCATCAAACAATGGTCTTATTTTAAATAGTCCATCTGACTGATTATTTTGGCTATTGTCAGCCAAGTGTAAGTACCTAAGAAGTATTTCAAATCGTGCTCTTCTGATGGAATTAATGACTAACTCCATGCAAGCATCAGGAGCATCTTCCCAATACATTCTTTTGCCTGGTCTCACGTTGTAGCCACTCAGCAAACAGATACCTATCACAACCTTTATTTCATTCTCCTTTGCATTCAAGTCTGGATTTTTGTTTTGTGCTGCGTAAATGTTCGTTTGTTCAGTTATGTGCTTAACTAGGGACTCGGGGAAGAAAGAAAAAAACGCATCGAGGGGGCACTTAATATTCTTCTTCAAAAAATCTTTTTTCTTCTTTTTAGGGCCTGCAAAAGATGGCACTGAAAATTTTGGTTTGCGATCCTCCCATTTGCATTGTCTTTTCTCGTTTCTCCTACGTTTTCCGTTACCCTTAGGAGTTGCTTCTTCGAGAGTACGTTTTCTCTTGTTGTTAACTTTTGTTTCCTTTGGTTGCACGGAAGAACTCGTTTCATTTGCTGTATGTGGGTGGTTTCTAACGAGTTTTCGGTTGCTATTTCTAGATTCGTCATGGAGAGTTCTTCTTCCCGAAGAGTGAATTTCGTCGTCGTCTTCATCGTCTGATGATTCAGATTCCTCTTCTGTTTGGGCTGAAGGCGGCTCCATTGGTGGGGTAATAGCTATGTTCAGAAAACTGTCATTGAAACTGGTACTGTCCAAGTCGTCTACTAGCATTTCGTGCACCTTCTCCATCAGTTGTTGCCCTCCTCCACCGCGTTGTCGTACATTGCTAAAACGAAAGAAAAGAAAGAAAATCTGTTTTATTAATTAATTCATATATATTGTCCACTAAAAAAAGAAAGAAGGCAAAACAAATATATATTTGATACAGAAACCAAATATTAGCTATGTTATTAAATATTTTGAGATTTTACTCCCTAGATAATATAAAAAAAATATCAATAAATTCTTAATTTTATTCAACATCTCAATTCAGGCAGTTCAAGAAAAAAAATGTACTGGTCAAATCAGATTTTCGTTATTATTTTTCAATGAGCTCTTTATGGAAATTTCAGAGACATATCTATGAGAATATTTTCAACCGGTAACCGTGAGTTTCCGAAGCTTCGTTTTGACTGTACAGAGTTTCCAACTTGAAGCCCAAACTCGACGTCTATAAATTTATTAAATGACACTACATCATGTGATTGGGTATTTGGTATCCTCTAGTGATGGTAAACATGATGTGCGAATTAACGGGGGTGAGGGGAAAATCCCCCTCTAAATCTATACACAAAGATAATGTTAATATTAAATTCACCACGTTTTTTTTTTCATATGAACGTTTCATATGAAAAATTATTATATGAAATTAATATATGAATTTAATATGAATATAAAATTCACCACGTTTTTCCCCTCTAAAAAATTACTTAATTCGCACAATGGGTAAACAACGTACGCGAAGCGCACACCCCAATATTATAAACTATGGATAAGACATAAAGGTTTTCGCAATCTTATTGTCTCGTGTCTTATCCACAGTTTGCAACACTTCAGTGTGTGCTTCACGTATGTTGTTTACCATCACTAGAGGATACTAGGGTTGGTCCGGGTTTCAAATCAGAGTTTCAAATCGGGTTTCAAATCAGAGTTCCAAATCAGAGTTCCAGATCAGATTTCCAAATCAGAGTTCCAGATCAGAGTTCCAAATCAGTTCCAAATCCGGATTTCAAATCAGAGTTCTAAATCCGGATTTCAAATCAGAGTTCTAAATCCGTATTTAAATCAGAGTTATAAATCCGGATTTCAAATCAGAGTTTCAAATCCGGGTTTCAAATCCAGTTTTCAAATCCGGGTTTCAAATCAGAGTTTCAAATCGGGTTTCAAATCAGTTTCAAATCAGAGTTTAAAATCCGGGTTTCAAATCAGTTTCAAATCAGAGTTTCAAATCCAGGTTTCAAATCCGAGTTTCAAATCCGAGTTTCAAATCAGAGTTTCAAATCAGAGTTCCAAATCAGAGTTAGAAATCAGAGTTCCAAATCAGAGTTTAAAATCAGAGTTCCAGATCAGATTTCCAAATCAGAGTTCCAGATCAGATTTCCAAATCAGAGTTCCAAATCCCGATTTCAAATCAGAGTTCTAAATCCGGATTTCAAATCAGAGTTCTAA
>JAGDQP010003541.1:0-52845 GCA_022664845.1 Lepisma saccharinum | reverse complement strand
ATCAGAGTTCTTAATCCGGATTTCAAATCAGAGTTCTAAATCCGGATGTCAAATCAGAGTTCTAAATCCGGATTTCAAATCAGAGTTCTATTTCAAATCAGAGTTCTAAATCCGGATTTAAATCAGAGTTCTAAATCCGTATTTAAATCAGAGTTCTAAATCCGGATTTCAAATCCGAGTTCCAAATCTGGATTTTGAAAATCCGGATATTTCATCTATGTTGGCGAAAACAATGCAGTTCTGGGCAAATATCTCTAAAAGTACTGACGGTCTAAGAACCGGTGTGCCTCCGCCTAGAAGAGACGTTTTATTTACTCGCGGGGCAACAGCGAGGATGCTTTCTATTGTTAGGATGCCAGCAGTCAATGGTGCTGCTTGTCCGTGATTGCACTCCGGTTCTTGAGCCGTAGCGACTTTAACTTTAAGATCACTGATATAGTTGTCACTCGTCTGCAAGGTAGGATGTAAACATAAATATCTTTATGTGTTAGATCCTTAGTGATTCAGTTTGTAAGTTAAGCTACTTCGTGTGCAGTGTACAAGTGAGAAGCAAAAAGTTGTTTCCTACGATATAGGCCTAGCAAAGTGGGCAATGCTGTTAGTGTTCGGTAGTTTCTAAGTAAAACTACTTCGTGTGCAGTGTACAAGTGAAAGGCAAAAAGTCTGTTCTGAGTGCGATGAAAAGTGTATAAACATAGGACTACCTGAGAGCAGCTTCCCAAGTTAAATAGCATTTAACTGGTAGAGAAGCTAGAGCAATTTTGTGTCTATCTTAGAGCAGCTTCCAGAGTGTGAGCTTCTAACACTTACAAGGTGTAAGTGTTAGAGAAGCTAGCACAGTGCTGTGAGAGTCGAGCGTGTGTAGTGTAGTGCAGAAAGGCGAGTGATGGGAAGTATGTGGAGTGCAGGGCGCGGTTAGCAACCGAATTGTTAGAATTTTATTTAGTTCTGGTGTCTCTGGTAACGGATTCTGCGCTTTAGCCGTGACTGGGGGCCAGAACAAGAGAGTGTAGAGCAGAAAGGGAACCGTCCCTTCCGAAAAACAGTGTGAGTGAGTGTCTTATGGCCGGTTTCACCAACCTTCCTTAAATTTCGGTTAAGGGCGCGTTAGTTAACGCTTACATAAATATTTAAGCGTCCCTTAAATCTTTTCCATTGCATCAACATTTAACGCTACGATTTAAGGTTCCCTTAACAAACGAGACGTTAAAGCATTGGTATTCCTGAATGTGTAATTTCTCATACATACTGTTCTGTTTTCAAGAATTGCCATTGGTTCGTCCGCGAGACTGACCACAAATAAATGACAATCACAGTGCGTTAAGTATAAAGTAAACAAATTCGGCCTAATTTCCCGCGTGTATAGTATTTGTTGTACTGTACTCAGAGCGCCTACAAATGAATGCTTATAATTCAAATTAAATATTGTACCCTAGAACGCATAAATGTTTCTTATCTATCTCGCCTGATTGACGGAAAGTAAGTGTCAGTGTAGGGTGTCCGTACCTGTAATGGACCAGTCGCCAGTGGTTGACTAATAAGGGAAACAAACGGTAATAATATTTATATTTGATACAGCAGTAAACAAAATACGTGTTATTTTTCCGTAAGGTTTAATAGTGTAGCCCCCAAACGCTGTGCAATCAGAAAACGCATTGTCACCCACCAAAATCACTTAAATATTTAAATTGAATCTTGAGCTACAACTAATACGTGAGATATGTGCATATGTACTAGAAGCCACGGTACAGTGAAACAATTAATTATTTTATCCCTTCGTTGTTCAAGGAATAATCTATAGTAAATAGAATGAATGATTTACACTGGAACAATCGTTATTCACAATTGGCTATTTATAACTGGTCACCTACTGGTGCAACTTCACCTTCAGCAATAAATTTTTGTCTTGTCAAATGAAACAAATGCGAGTTATTTGACTTTTTCTGTACTGTCTCAGGCTATGTTTCGTAGACCAAATAAGTATTTTTATATTATTATATAAACGTCAGTTCTTGTTTACAATTGAAATTTTACTTATTTGATCAACCATTGGTACGATCACCTTGTATAGTTTCGACACTGTGCAAATAGAAGCAGATGTAGCTATAAACACATTCCTCGAGTATGTTGATACGGATTGTTTTAATTCTTTCGGCTTTTATTCCGCAGAGCCGATCAAATTACCTTATGTTCATTCTTTTTTATTGTTTACTAAGTTACAGTGGGTTAAGTTAGGTTATTTTACACAATCTTTTTTTTTTTTCACTGTTTGCAATTAAAGCTTCAGTGGCTGTATCGGCTCTGCGGAACTTCACCCATTCTTTCCCTTCGTAGCTTACCTACTTACGTAGTTAATTAAGGAATTCTTCATATTAGCTTCTTCTGTTATATGGCGGGTGAATGTACTTCCAGTGTAAATATTTTAGTTGCATCCAATGCAGAGAATGATACAAAATCAAGTGGGATGGGCATGAATGCAAGGACACTTTTTCATGGGCGCCTGTGTGTTGGTGTACTCACATCACTCTTTGATTTTACATCACATTCTTCTGCATTGTACGGAACCGAAACAATACAAATAACTACATTAGAAATGAGTAGTTCAATGCCATATGACAAGTAACTTACAGAAAGAATTACTGTTAATTGCAATGTTCTCTTTATTCCGATAAATACAGACTCGTTTTGCTAGATTTGGCTTGTGATCTATTTAAAAATGGATATGAATTACGTTTTGTCTGTAGTTAAGGAGGTTTAGCATTCAAGGGAATAGTAAAGCATCTCAATGCTCTATGTACACATATGAGCGCATTATGTTTGCAGTTCTTTTATGCAAGTCAATGTGGAAATGTATAGCTGATTACATCCACCTTATAAATAGTGTACAAGGGAGCTTTGTACGAAAAGTTCTACTTATGGAGTGCTTTCCCTCAACTATTCCCGACGGCTATACTCAATGTTGTGAGTAACTTTGACTAAGATGTAGTTTTAACGTGGAAAGTCATGGTTATATAACTAGTAATAGTCACTACAACTCGAGAGTTCAAAAGAAACAAATGCATTGCCCACCCCTTTCTGAAACAGTTTTGTAAATTGTATATATACACGTGCATTACTGGAAAGTGTTCTACCAAGGAAACTATTCTACTTTGTCATTTACACATTATACATTGCACACAAATGTGTCGCCTGTAAAATTTCCCAAAGAATGCATCTTCTTAAACATTTCTTGTATAAACATTATCGACCATCATATTTACATTGCTAGGTAAGAAAGCAATGTTATTTCCGAAAGTACAATGATACGTATTTAGGAAAATATAAATCATACACTATAATCAGCATAGTTTGTCCGCCATATTCCTACGTAATTTAAGGTCGCGTTAAACAGTTAAGGGAGGAAAATCGCGTCCTTAAGTTAAGGGCGAGTTTGAGGAGCTGTTAACCTTGAGGGAAGTTGGTGAAACACTCTGGCGCTGTGAGGAAGCGTTAAATGGACTTAACGCTTCCTTAACATTTAAGGAAGGTCGGTGAAACCGACCATTAAAGTGTTGTCGTGCGTGAAGTTCTTGAAAGTGGGCGAAGAGATGGCAGGTAAGAAGAAGAAAGAGAAGGATAAGGATAGGGGTAAGCCCAGAACAAAGAAGAAGAAAGAAGCTGAGAGCCAATTAACGCCCAAGACACAGGGAGAAGCAACCCCCACCCCCAGAGAAGCAGGAAGGGCCCTGTTGGAGGTGGGTAAGTTTAAACTTTCGGACTCATATACACGTTTATTTTTAGAAATTTCCGATTTGTTAGATACAGAGTCTCGAGCCTGTCAAGTGTGCCAAGCTCAGGCAACTCATATGTTGATAAACTGAAGAATATTATCGTTAACCATAGCTCATTAGGAAAATCACCAACTAATTCAGATAAATCTAATGCCTCTTCCAAGCCGATAGTAAAGAAGTATCCACCAATTATTGTCCCGACCAGAGAAATCCTGTCCGATGTAAGTGAAAGGTATGGTAATTTAACAGCAGTGACTGTCAGGCAGGGATTTAAGATATTAGCTTGGAACGAAATCACGTACAAGAATACATTGTGTTACCTGTCTGAAAATGACGTAGAATATGTGCATACAGGAGCAGTGAGTGACAGACAGTTAAAAGTAGTTGTCAAGGATCTTCCAGTCAACATGCCACTCGATGAAGTAGAGATTTTTCTAAGATCAGGTCTACAGACAGAATATGTTAGTGTACATCAGATGTCCCGTAGGGTATACATAGATTCTACAAGGAGAGATCAAGGTAAAAAGAAAATTCCTTTGCCGTTGTTTCTTGTGAAACTGCCAGATGTCAAGTCAAAAGAAAAAAATGTTGAAAATGCAGCACATTTGCTTCATTGCTGTGACTTTTGATGTCTACAGGCCCTTCTCTTTCCAATTTAGTTCAGTGTCACAGATGTCAAAATTCCTTTCACAACGCGTCTTCCTGTAACTTAGAAGAAAGATGTGTAAAGTGTGGCCATAATCATCCCACCAGCAGATGCCCTAAGAAGAATCGTAGCTCTGCACGGTGTAAATGTGGGAATCATACCTGAAATTGAGATTAACTCAACACTGAGCCTATAACCATGTGAAAGATCGTTGCCCGTCACGGCGGAAATGTGGGATTCGTACCTAAAATTGAGATTATCTCAATAAAGCGCCTATCACCATGTGAAAGATGTATGGTACCTTCCTAGCCTTTTACGGAAGGTTCCATCATCTACCTTTACGGAATCTTTTACTGGGAGGAGAACGAACCTGATACTCCCTTTTTACTCGCTCAGCTTTATTTCTTATAAAGATTGGGGGAATGCTCTATCAGCATTGTATCTCTAATTGACAAGAGCATCTGGTGCTCCTCAACCGTAAATGCATAAATGATACGAGAGGATTTATATAAAAGAACATAAAATCTTTAATGGTAAGAATCTACAATAATTCACGGACGGAAGGAATATACTGAAAGTACCTTAACCAAAGGACATGGTCCTATTCACTTAATATACCAAATCATAAAGTATTCTAACAAAAATACCAAAGCAGAGAGAGACTGTACACAAATCTATCACACTCATAAACTTCACAACTAACCTGATATTGAGATGAATGGTGACTTAATCATGAGTTAAACTTTGAGCACATCTAAAGTTCTTATGGTAATTGTTCCAGCGACGAAATCAAAATCAACTTTTAATGATGTTAAATACTGTTCATTGTCACTGCAGAATAATAAAAGACTGTGCGCTGATGTTCCATAAAATAAATGTCCAATCGAAGAATAAAAGTCTGTTAAAGTAGAATCTTCTTATAATATTCAACTGTATCGTGATCTGTTCTTGAATTACGGACTTAGTGTAAAACTAAGAACTTATTCGTAACCACACTCTCAAAGCTAGTCAGAGAGGGAGTGTTGGAGCTCTTGAAGTCACTCACAGTGTATATTTATAGTTTAACGAAGTAGAAAAATTCCAAAAGAATAAAAAGAACAAAGAGTATCACATCCTGTTTGTTACTGAATTTATCCTTGAAGACACATGCGTCCAAATTCCTTTCTTAGCTATTTGTATATTGAAACGTGCTCTCTTTAGAAGCTTTGGCATTTCGTAAACGAAAGTTAACTCAATGCCAAGCTATATTACGTATCCATTTCAACACCTGCATAACATTCTTTTCTTTCACTCTGCTTAAATGGAATACACCTTACATCCTGTTTTGAATACTTTAAATATTAATGAAATGCCTCTTCCTCCGTTCGCGTCCTAATAAAACATATCAACCTATTTCAAGACATGTTATACAATTTAACACTATCTTTTTTACACTGAAATTATACATTTGAATAATATTGTCCCTATACACTAATAACTCTATGACACTAAGCGTCAACCTCCTAAGTGCTTCAACTGCTCTGGTCCACATCCTGCTAATGGAGGACTAAAGGCTTGACGACATATCCGGTTCGTTGCCATAGCAGCGGCGGGGGTCAAGTCTAAACAACAGTGAACATTTAAGTATGTTTGATGGTAGGAATGTTGATTAGTAAGTTGAGGAAGTAATGGCTGTTAATTTTTTTTCGAATAGTTGATTTTTTCGGTGACGAATGGAAACCAATTGAAAGAGGAGAAAATGCTGTGGAGTCCAATCATGTAGTTCTCCTCACGTATGACGGAGATTTGATGTTCATTCGAGGAAAAGTGCAAGCTAGTATGAAGAATAAAATGTATGAAGTTGAGGTGAGTAGCTGATTTTTATTCCAATAAATTTTGTTTGTAAACAAGTAATTTAAAGCAGTGCATGTTCGAAGCAAAAGAGTAGTGTAATACAAGTAGTGATTGGATTATTTTCTCTTCTGAAACGAATGAAAGTAGGTAATGTCTGTGCCGTATTTCACGAATGGAATCTCTAATGGTTTTACATAACCCTACTCACGTGTCCTAAAGGTCGCTCGCAAACTTCATTATTCGTAATACGTGCGATACGGTGCAAAATAATTGTTGTTTCCCGAAATCAATAATTGATTTTGCGACCTAACGCAATACGAGGTACGGAATATGGAGCCAATTTTTGGGAAAATCGTGCAGTTATACTTTTACGTCGCCAGACAACCGCTTGACATTTTTTGTTCAGATTTTCACTATTCTCCTCTATTTCACTTCCGAAAGTTGAATTGATGGGCACATCGTGCCATATGCACACATTTTTGCATACTTTTCACTATTTCCCCTCATTCACACTTGCAAATGCATTCAATATACTTAGACACTTTAAACAGCTGTACTTACCATTCTTTGCTTGAAACGCGCTTAGAGAATACCCCGCGTTTGAACTCGTGTCATTGTCCCCTGCTGAGACGCTAAGAAATGCCGGGTTCGGAAAACCTTCGCTGCCGATAAAGCGTGGCCTATTCCTTCCTTCAGGATGCCGTTTAGGATAAGCGGATTCTTCGTCTTCGATAGGAGTGCACCAGTTATCTACGCCTTTGAAAAGAATTCACGCACCCTTGAGAAGAATCCTTGATATACGTACATATAGTTTGTATGTATGAATATTGTCACATACTTAGCTCCCCCCCCCTTCCTTCAGTTCTAGGCTCGCTACGAGCCTGTGGTTGCTTTATTTTCAACTTACGCCTTTCTTTACTGTTTACAAGTACTTCTCCAGTGGGTTAAGTTAGGTTAGAAAAGTCAGGTTAGTTACTTTATATATATATATATATATATATATATATATATATAATAAATCACAGCCATCTACTAGTGGATGAGACCTCTCCCCGAAGAGGCTACTGCTTCCACGCTGACCAGACAGGTTGGGAGAGGAGAGCCGAAGCTCTCACTGTTATCGCGACTATATTTTATTCATAGCAGCTCCCCAATCGCATCACGATGCAGGGTGGGCACCGTTCCACACCCACATGCCTTGGACAAAATCCTTGGTAGCGCCGGGAATCGAACTCCGGACCCCTCAATCCGTATTCAGCAATCCTAACCACTAGACCATCGGGTACGCATTTTGAAAGTTTACACAGTTGACACGATCAGTTACTCACCGTTTGATGGATTATTGCTACTCATGGCGCTGTGATAAGTTTTCATACCGTCTGTCTGTTGCTTATAATGGCCGAAAGCGGGTAAGAAACCTTCGTGATTTAAAGGAATTAGGCACTTTAGACAAACAGCACCACGCAAATCTTACATAAGACACCCTCCTTTACTTAACCACAAAGTCAATTTCTCTCGTAAATTTTCCATTTTATGGCGACGTTAAACTATAACAGCACTAGTGAGTATGTGCGTACGAAAATGCAATAAAGCAATTATTAATAATAAATATATACTGTACATCTCCAACCTGCTCAGTATCCAAATGAAACATAAAATCAGGGAACTGAAAGTAAAAATTTGTAATTTTTAAATTGTTGTAGCTTTCATTAGGCTTTTAGTCGAAAACCAGGCGGACGACCAACTTCCGAATAATTGCCCGAATGAACAACTTCAGTTTAAGCTTCTTATAATTTCTCCTTTCCATTTAATCGCGAGCTCTGCAAACTACGATGAACTATCCTGGTAATTATATCAACGCATTGAAAATTACGTTCAATAACACTGCATAAAATTTATTTACTTACCTAATTGCTTTCTTCCATTTCTTTTTCTTGTTTTCATCCTTTGGAAACATGAAAAAGCAATACGTCTTTCTCATTGTAATGTTTGCAGTCTGGTACGAAATACATACCCATGATGAATTATTTATTATTATCGAGGAAACTACATAAAAATACTACTGTTCACTGTTGTTTAGACTTAAACATGGTGGGTTACCATGGCAACCAACTGGATCTGACGGAAGACTTTTGTGGTCTACTATCGCGGTTGTGAAGTTTTCAAGCGTGTATTAGCGTCCAGAAAGGGCACTGGCAACGAGCAAGCGAAAAGCGGCAACAGGTACAAACAGAATCAGGGTAAGAACGATCAAAAGCAGACGAAACTGATAAATAACAATACAAGACCTATAGTTACCCCTACTGCTAGTACTTCCGCATCAGTTGATCCTACCCCTGCCACCACTGGACAAAACCCTACCTCAACTGCTACTCCTCCCAATGTACTTAAAAATCAGAAACGTCCGAACCTAATACGCATAGCTGCTGGAGAACCCGTTCCATCTCCTAAGAAACCTCTCACCCCTAAGCAATGCAAGGAATATAATCACATATAAACTATTCCAGATGTTTACCCTAAATTTAAAAAGCCTGCACTATATTTTCGGTCTTTCAAGAAGTTTAGTTTCTCACCGACAGATGGCACCGATAGCTCTTTTCTAGGTTTTACCTCAACACTGTGTGGTGGCGAGATGTCAAACCATGTCAAAATTCCCGCCGCTTCCCTCCTGTCCGCTTATTGGCTGATTGTCTTGCATGGCATGTCCCTCGTCTGGGAAGTGGTATTGATAATAAAGTCTTTCCCTCCTCCCACCTACAAACACGCTTTGCGGTGGATAAGAAGGAAGGGGGAAGTTATTGTTTTGTGTGAGGGACAGCTGCTATCGTTTCCAAATCTATAAAAAGAAATGGAACCTCATTACAGACTTCATCCCGACCCCGTAGAAGTATAGCAGAAATACAGGTTTTTGGTTATGAGAGCTGATGGATTGACATATGACAAAACTGGTTTGGAGACTGTTTTTTTTTTTCGGCACATACAAATACTCCAATCATTTGTTAGGGGCACACAGGTCTATCCTCTAGTTTTGTCTTCAACCTAGTGTGAAAAACTAAAATAAAACGTGTAAATTTTTAAAGGATCTATATAAAGGACGAGAACAAGATCAATATAATTGACTTTGAAATAAATAGATCTTGCTTTTCTGTAGATGCTTTACAGTAACTGAATATTACAGTAATATTTATTTTAGGAACAATTATTACATACCTTAATTTTCCTGGAAGTTGAATCACTTTTTAATATTTAAGGTAACTTTCCGCGACACCGACAGTGACCATATTCAGAGCTGAAACAGAGTCACTTTTGGTGACCCGTTTCGAAACTTGATCTGATTGACCTGGTCTTCACCCAGATGATTTAACCTGGCGACCTGATGATCCAATCTTGACCCAGTAGCGAGATCTTGTTCGTGTGGTTTGAATAAATCGATATTGTAATTTGTTAGATTCCTTGAAATGTGAGTTTATGTATGGAAACTTCATTTTGGAGAGTATTTAATACTTCAGCAGTGTTTCTTTTAGACAAAGCTCCTCCGGGGATTTCAACCGCCGCACGGAAAAACTCCAACTTCAGTATTGCTCATATGTATACTGAAATACGTATATAATAGCACATTCTATAAATATTCTGATGCTATTTTCAGGTTAAGTAAGGAAATACGACCACAGATAAGTTGAGATAACTATTCTTATATGTGGTACGACTTATTAACACAGATAACTTGAGATAAGTATACTTATCTGTGATAACAAGTCGTACTACAGCATACATGACAAACTGCGATATTATTAAGTAACATTATTGTTTGAGCACATTGAAGTCAATATGCATTATTTATATCTTTAGTGATCCTCCACGATCCCCTCCGAATAAAATCTTCTGGAAGAAACACTCTACTTCGAACATTTTTTTTAGATTAGTCATCCCATTTAGAAAAGTTATTTACACATCTCTGGCGGCATTTTTGTCCTTTCTGGGGATATGAGACTGTTTCTACAAGTTACTGATATTGCTAGAAATTTTGCAGCGTCGTGTTTCTTGTGCTTCGAAGGGGCAGGGGTAACACCTCCCTCGTCCCGATCAACCCGGAAAGAAACACTGTTCTAAGACAAATGTGTAAAATAAGGGGAAAATTAAATCTCTGCTTTGCCCATTCGGTCAAAATGAGGTCACCTGATCAGACCGGGGTTCGAAGCATACGCCCAGTTCAAAATTTGACCGGGTGACCCGTCTCGGCTCTGATCAAAATAATCGAGACTACTATCTCCAGCAGTGGTTTGTGATTTTGGCAAATAAATGACACTATTTTGTTATTATTGTATTTGGTAAAGGCTATAAATCCACGAGTACTATTATTATTATTTTTTTAATTATATGTGGTTCGCCTTGTTACGGAAATAGGTTTAAATATTAGAACAATAGTTTGTGATCAAGGTGCTGCAAATAGACGTGCGTTACAAAGCCTTGGTATGACGCAAGAAAAACCTAGTATTGTCGTTGAACATTTTTGTTATCTTTGATATCTCACACGTAATGAAGTCTGTGAGAAATAATTTGATGGCTAAAGATTTTTTAATTGATAACCGTGTAGTATCATGGAGAAACGTTGTAAATGTATTTAAACTTCAATCAACAAAATTAACGAGAGCGGCATGTGAATCCAAATTCATTTCAGAAAATGAACGGAAGTCTTGCAATGCAAGTGTTCAGTCACACTGTTAATTCTGCTATGAAGACCGCTGTATCCACCGAAGAACTTCAAGAGCCATCCGCTAGTGACACGGCAAATTTTCTTCTAAGAATGAATGATATTTTTGATGCATGTAACAGTCGCACGTCGAACCACTCATCTCCATATAAACGCCCTCTCTCAATAAAATATCCAGAAGTTGAAGATTTTATACATGGCTCTTTAAATTGGATCTCCACCTGGAATGTTACAGAAGGGAGAAAAATTTCCCCCTGCTTTGTTGGGTTCAAAATGTCAATTAAGGGTATTCTTCTGTTGTGGAATGATCTGAAGAAAGAGAATATGCAATTTTTATTAACATCTCGGTTAAATCAGGATCCTTTAGAGAGTTTATTTTCAGTTATTCGAGGAAGAGGAGGTTTCTGTATGAACCCCTCAGCGCAGACGTTCAGAAGAAACCTTCAGCGCGTGATGGCTTTAAGCATAATGCAGATGTCAAATGTTGCGCAGGCAGATTGCTCAGAATCTCACCAAGAACAAGAAGAAAATACAGCACACCAAGATCACAGAGAAGAGGCGACACAGTTGAAGGAAATGGCAATAAATTTTGAAAAGCCTGATCTAGAAACTTGTTCTGTGGTATATGCTGCAGGATATCTTGCTTACAAGGCAATTAAAAAGACGAGTTGTGAGCTATGTGCCACCTATCTGGTGAAAGAGAACAGAAATTTTGAAAACGATTATGAGCTTCTTATTCATTGGAGAGCGTACAAGTCCAAACATGGTACAGCGCTAGGTAGCCTCTGTCCCCCACCGGAAGCTTTTCTAAAAATTATTAAAGTCCAGACTGAGGCGTTTGACAGAAATTACCCCTGTATGCGTCACAAGCAGGGTATTCTCTCAAAAATGAAGGAAATAGTTGAAGCTGCTACGAAGGGAGAAAACGTTACGTGGTTTACAGGGCCATGTTCTGAACACAGATATACTTTGCTACATAAGTTTCTGAAGCTGACGATACTCTACGACGCAAAATGGTTCTCAAATAGGGTCAGAAATAGTATACGAATCGACAATCCATTAAAGAGAAAATCTGGATGAGCGAAGTTCCTTGGTGAATGATGACAGCATGAGTAAGAGGAACACTGGAAGTTGGCAGGAGGTGGCAAGGTTCATGATTCGAGCCTTAGTGCTTTTGCACAATACGCCGGCAATGCCGGTGGCCTCACCGACATTCCCGGTGATGGGGTCGGTTTCAGTGTAATCAAATGCTAGCTTGCTTTCAGACCTACCGTCATATTGCCGTTACTGGCACTGACTCTGCCGGTGCAGTTGGAGAAGCTCCCGACACCACCGGCTTCGTCGTCGGCAATGCTTTCTTATAGGTGGATGCAGGCACTGCCGGCAATGCCGGGCACCCAATAAATTTCTAGTGACAAGGCGCTGTGTATTTTTGTTTCATATCTTCAGTTTGGAGTTCTGTTGTTTCATTTTTTCCATTCAGAATAACGTTTTTATATAGTCCCTGTTTTTAAAATAATTATCCTGATTTAGTCCTTTCTTGTTTTCATGTATGGAAAGGATTTTAGAAATATGATTGAATTGAATTGAAAATTGCTTTATTAGAGTGGACGATGATGTAGTCATGATGCAGATTACTTCGCCCAATCCCAGTGATAGAATATAAAATTTGTTGACATGTTAAAATAGAATTCTTTTTATATTATTATTTTGAAACGAACCCAGCACAACCAGAGGTCCTTTAAAAGTTACCGGAGGAGAAGTAACTCATTTAGCACGTCATTCTCTTGATTGTGATCGAGACTTTATCAACGGAAGGGATGAGACTCCATGCTTCACTTGTCGCTGTTTTTTTTAAAGGAATTTGTGGATGGGAATTGAAAACAAAAAAGAACAAATCTATGTGTTCAAATCTTCCCTCTCTCCTTTGTGCCGGATCGACTACCCGATAGATTTCTGTAATATAACTACAGTGAGTGGGTGAGAATGTTGTATATTTGTGCATCTAATTTTGTATTGAGTTTTGAAGATTGTAGAAGGCATTCTTGTACTTCTAATTTTATATTGAGTTTTAAAGATGGCAAAAAAAATCTTATGATGTGTTAACCCCGATTGAACTTGTTGAATCTAGACCCTGTATATGGGATAAAATTTCAAACTCTTTAAGGACAAAATTAACAAAAAAACTATATCTCGGCGCCAGCATTGCCGGTGAATGTACAGCGCAACACCGGGACGGGCATTGCCGGCGTAGTGTGCACGTGTTGTTTTGCACATTCACCTTCAATGCCGGCGCCAAGAGGTAGTTTAAAGTTAGGACGTGTTCAGCTATAAATAGAAGAAAAACAAAACAAAATAATAATAATTATTATATTTTAACTTGTCAACAAATATTATATTCTATCATTGGGATTTAGCGAAGTAGTCTGCATCATGTTTCTAAAATCCTTTCCATACATGAAAATAAAAAAAGACTAAATCAGGATAATTGATTTTTAAAAGAGGACTATATAAAAACATTATTCTGAATGGAAAAAATGAAACAACAAAACTCCAAACGCAAGAAACAAAACAAAAATACACAGCGCCTTTTCACTAAAAGACTGTAGAAATTTATTAGGTAGCCAGCATTGCCGGCCCAGTCTGCATCCACCCATAATCAGTTTTTAATCCATCCAATATCCAAACCACATAAAACTTTGTCCACTTTTGTGTGCCTGATTAAGATTCAGTACTCGTTAATTGTATAAGACTTATAATATTCTTGCATTATGCTCTTTAACTAACGCATGGCAAATCAGTATGGGAACCCGGAATTACGGGAAGAGAATAAGGAAAACATTTCCCGTTCCGGTCCCTACTTTCATATATATACTCATATATATATCATCATCATCATATTCAGCCGTTTTCTATCCACTGCTGGATGAAGGCCTCCCCCTTTTCTTTCCACATATCTCGCTCTGCTGATAACCTCATCCATGTAGCTCCTGAAAAACGCTTGATTTCATCTACCCATCTTACATTTGGACGTCGTATCGGTCGTTTCTTTTCTCTAGGAATCCACTGTAGTACATTTGTCGTCCACCTTCCATCTGTTCTTCTAGCTATGTGACCGGCCCATCTCCACTTCATCTTCTTCGCAGTCTTGATTACATCCTCTACCTTTGTTTGTGCGCGAATACATTCATTTCTCTTCCTGTCCATCCTGGTTATGCCTAGCATGCACCTCTCCATTGCTCTTTGTGTGACTCTCAAACTTTAAGTCGTTTGCGCATTCAATGTCCAAGTTTCGCAGCCGTACATCATTACAGGTAAGACATATTGATTATAAACTTTACGCTTCAGACACATTGGAAGTTTGCTTTTGAAAATAAAGTGTAGTCTTCCAAAAGAACTCCACGCCATTTTACATCTTCTATTTATTTCATCGGTCAACTTTGCATTCGATGTTTTAAGCTGGCCTAGGTAAACATACTCATCAACTATGTCTATTGTCTCTCCGTTAATCTTCACTTCCTTCTTTGCAGCATGCTGGTTGTACATTACTTTTGTTTTACTTAAGTTCATTTTAAGGCCGATTTTCGAACTCTCGTTGCTTAATTCTTCCATTCTGGTTTGTAGTTCTTCTACATTTGAAGCAAACAAGACTATATCATCAGCGAACCGTAGGTGATGATATTCGCTATTAATTTTAATTCCAACTTCATCCCAGTTTAAATTCTGGAACACTCTCTCCAGGACCGCACAAAACAGTTTTGGAGAAATTGAATCTCCTTGCCTTACCCTTTTTCCAACTTTAAATTTTTCTCTTTCTTGATGCAGTCTAATGACAGATGTGGAAGTCGAGTAAATGTTTCGCAGTAACTTGATGTATGCACTTTCGATATCTTGATGTTCAAGTCATTTAAGTACTGCTGACAAGGAGACAGAATCGAAAGCTTTTTCAAAATCTATGAATCCCAAACACAGTGGAAGTTTATATTCATCAGTCCTTTCCGTAACTACATTCAATGTTTGTATATGGTCCGTTGTACTAAATCCACGACGAAATCCGGCTTGTTCCCTTCCCTGGTTAAAATCTGTGTCTCGTTCAATACGATTCAAAATAACTTTGGTGAACATTTTGTATAGGACTTACAGTAAACCAATTGGTTTGTAGTTTTCGACATGTTCTTTGTCCACTTTCTTGTATAACAAAATGATCACGGCATTGTTCCAACTTGAGGGTATTTCTCTCTTCCTCAGGCACATCGAGAATAGTTTAGCAAGTTCCTCTTTCATTTTTTCACCTCCCCATTTAAACATCTCTGCTGTGAGTCCATCCTCTCCTGGCGATTTTCCGTTCTTCATCCCTCGAAGTACTTTATGCACTTCATATTTCATTAAGTCCGGGATTTGTACATCATTTTCTTCTGGGTCTGCATTTCCTATTTCTTCCTCGGAGTAGTACAAATCTCTGTAGAAATTTTCAAATATTTTTATAATTTCTTCCTTATTTCGTGTTACGGTCCCGTTTTTTCTCTCAACTGCACATATTTGCTTTTTCCCTACCATGAGCTGCTGTTTGGCTCTCTTCAAGCTCTTGTTTACCTCGATTGTATTTCTAACAAGATTTTCGTTACATCTTCGTACATCCTCTCTTATTTTCGTCCTTACGGTTTTATTTAGTTCTATGTACTCAATTCTCTTTATGCAATTTTCCTCTTTTTTCATTTCAGTTCTTTTCTTCATCAAGAGTTTAGTTTCTTCTGAGATTTTGCTCTCTTTTTTCTTTCTGGTACCTGCTATCTCCTTGTCTGTTTCTCTTATTATCTAAGTCAGTATTTTATTTCTGCTATCGATGTCTTCTTCATCCTCTAACTCTTCCAAGGCGCTGAATCTGTTGCTTAGTTCCATCTCGAATGTCTGTCTGCGTTTTCCAAGATTTTCCAGATCTAAGACTGGCGGTTTTCGTCTGACAAGCTTGTTTCTCTCAAGTCTAGTATTTAGTTTCAGCTTACATCTCGCAATCGTATGATCACTCGAGACTTTGAAACTGTTCAGAGCAGATACGTCTTGCAGAATTTCCCTGTTATTCGATATTACGTAGTCTATTTCGTTTTTGGTCCCATTTGGGCCTTTCCATGAACACTTCCTCTGGGGCGGTTTCTTGAAAAATGTATTGAAAATGAACAGTCTGTTGGCTTCTGAGAAGTCCACTAACTTCTCTCCTCTCTTGTTTATTTTGCCAAATCCAAAGTTTCCCACTTTCGTGTCACTGCTCTGCTTGGTTCCTACTTTCGCATTGAAGTCTCCCATTACAATTTTGTAATGCTATTTGCTGCTATCCAAAATCTTCTGTATCTCCTCGTGTAGGTCTTCGACTTCCTCCTCCTGGTGTGAGGTGTTTGGAGCGTACACTTGTATAATTTCCATACTGTATCTCTTGTTTATCTTTATTACTACCCGTGCGATTCTATCTGAAATTCCTTCAATTTCTGTGATCCGTGACTTCAGGTCCTTATTAATTATAAAGCCAACGCCTGTCGGTTTTCAATTTTCTGTTTCTTTGAAGTAGAACGTGTGCCCTGATGGTAGTTCCAACTGTTCTTCATTCTTCCTCCACACTTCTGATAGTCCTATGATGTCCCACTTGATCCTTTTAAGTTCATTGTGCAATTCTTCTAATTTTTCCTCTCTTGCAAGTGACTTACAGTTGAAGGTCGCCACGTAGAAGTCCGTTCGAATTGCCGTCCTGGCAGTCTACAGTCCAAACCCGGGCATTTTGATCCTCTGATTTCCTGCAGGACTGACCGCTGCCGTTGCCAGCTGCATTCTGTCCTGCGGGCAATGAGGATCTCCGAGGGTGTTTCCTTACTTGTACCATCATGTGTAAAGAAAGGAGGAGTGCTGACATTTGACTCACCACGCTTTCATCTAATGTGGGTTGGTGAGCACCCCATCCATGTTCGTTCGCCAAGCAGTTGCTTGGGTACTAACAGGCCCCACGACGTGAACGTATGGATTGGACATTAGGCGTGTACCCTGAAATTCACAGCCATATTCAATCCACTACTGAATGAGGCCTCTCCCGGAGGGAGGAGGTGGTCTACTGTTTCCACGCTGACCAGACGTGTTGGGAGAGGAGAGCCGAAGCTCTCAATTGTGTTCGCTACCTCTTTATTCAGGTAGCTCCCCATTTTTCCTCACGACGCTGGGTGGACGCCGCACATTCAACACCAGCGGGAGTACTGCAACGGCCTCCCGTCCAAGCACTCACCAGACCCAGAACTGCTTGACTTCGGTGATCTTACGGGAACCGGTAGACCAGCTCGGCTAGGGCCTTGCCCGCCATATGTATATAAGGCCTCCCTTCTCTTTCCACATCCATGTAGCTCCTGAAAAACGCTTGATTTCATATACCCACCTTGCAATTGGGCGTGGTCTCGGTCGTTTCTTTTCTCTAGGAATCGAATGTAGTACATTTGTTTTCCATCTTCCATCTGTTCGTCTAGCTATGTGATTAGGGTTACCAGCTTTTAATTTCCGGATTCCCGAACGTATTTTAAATTCTACTCACGGAGTGCTTTGGGATAGACTCTTTGCATAAGAGACTTAAATGGAATTATCTTTCAGTAATGTATTTCACCTTGTATAACCGAGCGAGTTTTAATGACGCAGTACTACTAATTTTGAAATAAAATTTAAAAAACGAATCATTTACGAATGTAATTGTTTACTTAACCTGTCTGCAAAGAAAACAACAAAACAACGCTCAAATAATGTCAGGAAAAT
The DNA here is from genome assembly GCA_022664845.1 of Lepisma saccharinum. NCBI lineage: Eukaryota > Metazoa > Arthropoda > Insecta > Zygentoma > Lepismatidae > Lepisma > Lepisma saccharinum. The sequence goes on along the minus strand of JAGDQP010003541.1, from coordinate 35,108 downwards.
TCTCATGTTGCATCTCCGAAACTTGCGACATCATAAAATTCATTACTTCAGAATAGAATACATTAAGGGCATGATTATACAATACGATGGTTCAAAGAAAACATCTTTCTTTTTCATGACACTATAGTGTTATATGCTCAGGTTTTAATATTTTAAATTAAATATTTAGGTTTTAATATTTTAAATTTAAATTAAAGAGTTTTGACCAACTGTGTAGATATCATTTATACAAGTTTATAAGATTTCAATTGTATTAGATTTAAGTTTTATTACGAGTATGAATCTTGACAATAGATTTTGCATCAAGGTCCCAAGAATACTTATGTAACATAGGAACGTGCCAGACGTGACAATAACACCATTTCCGTTCTCAAATTATATTTCTAAATTATGAACAATTCGTATGACATCAGATCTAAATTTGACTCACAAGAACATTGAAATCCAATATAAAATCCCACGCGATTCCAGACATCATGGACACCTAATAACGTCAATAACAGGAAATGTTTCAGACTTAACCTTCAATCCACATCCTTCAAGAGAATGAGCTAATACAGCCTTGACTAAAGTGAAAATGTCACATGAGAACACAAAATCTTAATTCTTTCTTTTTCGTAAACAGCCATATAAAAACTAAGTGTAAATCAACGTTCGACACCAGTCTCTATCACTCACTCAACAACTACAACTCATTCGTTAAACTTGCGACAACAGAGACTGTCAGAAGAACTTATAGTTTTGACGCCAAGGGAGAAGACAACGTGAACTGAAATTTTATTCTTCATCTTCGATCTGGACTTAGAAAAGAACGTAAAGGTTTAAACACGTTTAAAACAAACTTATATAACAGTGACAGTTATTTACCAAGTGCATCTTCACAACCTAAATTCAACATAGAAAATCACAGGTACGTTGCCAACTCTTGAAAATTGTATAAAATGTATAAAATTAGTTTTGGTTAAAGATGGTACTTGGAGCCTTGACTTGCTTTGCTTTGCTTAACTTAGCTTTTATAACGTAATTTAGATTTAGTATTTTGTTTTGTTTTATCTTGCTTTAGCCTAAATTTGTGTTTTATCTACAATTGAAATCATGATTCATACGCCGTATCAAATTCATATAAATTCTTGTTAATGTTTAGTTTTAAGAATGTAACTCCTTCAGACACATGTCCGGAAATAAATGTATATTAAGTGTCTATTAGAATTCCGCATAAACTCCCATGTCCTATAGAGAAGGCGGCAGCCGCCTTGTGTTAAGGTACCATTCGCGTTATGAACTTTTCCCGTGAAGAGTGATATATTTAGTTATAATATAACCTCTCGCATTAATCATTTCAACCCCCGAAGCGAGGCCGTTATCATGGTGGATAGGCGACCGTGATTGTTTCTAACAATCAAGTGTTCGATTCCGACTTGCATGTTATCCCAACATTCGTCCCGCGAATAATGAACTTAGTTCTACCACAACTACTTATGTATGGAAAGACCAAAACCTACACCTCGTAATATTCCCTATAATTTACGCTCGAGAAATATTGCCTTAGAACCTCAATTAGAATTACACCAACCTCAGCCAGAACATTCTCCAGTAAGGTCCGTAACTTTTAGCGATTCCGAACTTTTTCCCTATCATTCAGACACAGATTCTAATAGCGCACATTCAGGTCACGACATGGCAGCGCAGGACCCACCACTCGTAGTTTTACCATCACATTACCCACTCCCCAGATTCAACGCAAAAACGGATAATATTTCTTCCTTTTTAAGATCATTCGATGATTTATCCAAAAACACATACGAATTCTCCGACGAGAAGTGCAAACAAATACTACCGTCTTTTTTCAGTGGCAAATCAAGGGACCATATCGAAGTATTGATCAAACGATATGCATTAAATACGGGTACATATGCGGAATTCAAAAAGAAATTGATATCACATTTTAGGAAACCAGGCTCAAAATCAGAAATCGGTGTACGCGAACGACAACAGCGCCCACGTGAATCCGTCACATCATATGTTTTAGATATGGAGTCCTTAATTTTAAAATCAGAACAAGACATACCAATGGAAACAGCGCTAGATTTGATAGTTCAAGGACTACGGCCCTACTACATAGACAAACTTGCAACCACTGTATTTCAGTCAATTTCCGAATTACTACAGGAATTGGTAGCACTTGAAGCAGTTAGATATAAAGTACAGAGACGAATTCGTGCCATCAATAACAAATGTCGCAAACACAAAAGTCAACAGAGATATTCTTCCATTTCTTCATTGCCATCTACTACTAGTACAACTTCGTCCACGTATTCTTTAGATTCCGAAACAGAAGATCCTACCGCCCGTCAAACTAAAATCAAACACGAACCATCGTCGGACGACATGCAAACATTTAATGCCAAATTCAAGAAATGTCATTTGCAAGCAAATATTCGATCTCAATCTTCTAATTCTAGACCGCCTCGACGACAGTACCAACCAAACCGCACCACAAATAACTATAATAGAAGCAGACAGTTTTCCCCTCAGAATAACAATAGTAGAAAAGGTTATGGCAACAATAGGTTCCCTAGACAATACTATAATAGCAACAGGCAACGCGACCGCCACACATACGTGAGATCCCAGGTTCAAACCCCGCAACACCAGCGATTCCCAAACCAATATCAACAGCGCCGAGGAAACACGCACTTTCCGCAACAACAACAGCGTTATTACGGTAACCGCCAATATAGTCTCCTCATTACAACAATCGGTACAGGAATCAATATAGGCAACCCGCGACACAATTTGATCCTACCTTTAGTCAAAACTACAACTAGCGACCGCCACAAAACAGATATTACAGTCCATATGTGCAACAAGGTCACGCGTACATGACTTTCAGCTCACAACTTCACTCCGATTACAGTCAGCATTACATTTCAGGTGAACATTTAAACGACGAGCTCCAGTGACAGACACGAAGTATGTCTCTGGTAAACGGCATCCGGCTTATACAAAAAATCTTCGTACTAAACTTATTGTTTATAAGAATATCCCGAAAATAACAGTGCAATTTCACCGCTATAAATACGATGCATTACTCGATAGTGGCAGTCAGATAAATATTTTGTGCAAAAGCGTCGTCAAAAACAAGAAATGGATCAGGTATGGTTCACTTAAACTATCAGGTATTACGCAAAACTCCATCGTACTTCATGAATATGTAGTATTTCCAATTGAAATTGAAAATAAGATGTTCAAAATTTTATTTTGGTTAGTGAAAGACTTTAGCCCTAAAATACTTCTTGGTAATTCATTTTTAGACGATCATAACGCATTTTTAGACTACGAAACGCATACACTTACGCTACAGCATTTCGGACGCATTCCTCGAAAAGAAAATACAGTAAAATCTCCAACAAATTGTTTTTTGTCAAATTCAATCACGGAAACACTAGAGAAACAACTTGATCCATATTTTACTACAAAAAGACGCATATTTTTGCCACCCAAATCAGTTCCGCATTTCAAAATATAACAAGACATTATGTGTCATCTTTCTTTGTGAAACTTCCATTAACACATTTCCCTGTCTTCAACATGCTCCTTATCACTTCACGCCGGCAGTCTCTATACCACCATCTCAACCTCCTTCTCCCCGCTCTTAAGCGTAAGTCCCACAGTACAATAAGTCGGTGGAAAGTTTACCTCCTTCCATCGGTAACAATTTCAGAAGACGAGTCGGAGTAGCGATTTGCCTACCCATCAGCAAGATCGCTACTAAGTTGAACTCGTTTAACTTTCTTGCCACCCTCCTTTACACGTCTCACCCCCATTTTCTCAGAATTCTAGTGTCCAGGCAGAAAAACGGTAATAAATCTTCCTCCCCCACGATCTTCCCAGTTCCAGATGTTGGCGCACCAAAGGAAAAGATTCAGCTAGACTCTTCTTTTTCTCCCCAGAGAACTACACAATTTCAATTTGTATTGTAAAAATATTAACTATTTTTGTATCATGTGCCATCATAATGTTTTAGTATTGCATTTTATAAGAAGGAAAGTGTATATTAGAAAGTAAGAAGAAATGGCATACAGTTACAGAAATATTGTTCTCAACAGTCCATATAAGCAAAAGATTCTTTTATTTTCATCTCGTGGTTATTTTGAGCGAACTCCTTGCCCAAATGATGATATCAGTTTCACTTTGCCCGTCTGTCCTGACGCAGGTTAGCGCCTCAACCAAAGCAGGTAGAGAGATAGTTTGAATTCAGCCACCTCCATTTACCCGGCCGTTTCTAAACGATTTTATATAGCTTAACTCTTCTGTCAGTTTTGTTGTTGTTGTTCCAATCTAGTAAGTCAATTTTAACCCGCTTCCACTACTCAAATCGACTTGAAACTTTGATGTAGGCGTAAGTAATTGTAATGACAATACAAAATTTCGGAGAAATTCCCCCCATTCAACCCACACATCTCCAAGATATTAAAAATATATTTTAACTTCAATTTTAAACTACTTCTATTACTGCAACCGACCGAAATTTTGAAAGCGAACATAGTTTTGATGACGATACATAATTTTGGAAAACTCACCCCTCATGCCCTACTAAAGTATGTCTTTACTGTGACTGTTATTATTATTAATGTTATTATTATTAGAAATATAAACTACTTCTAATTATTAGAAATTAGAAGTAGTTGCTAAGTAAGGCATGTCGAATTATTAATAAAGAAACAGATTTTTACATGAATACAGAAAATGTGCATCTGTGAACCGAGAGGTACCAGTACGCACCTGTACGTATATGCAATTGCACACAATCGAAAACTTTGCGTTTCAGAGGTAGCAGAATTCAAACTAAGTTTTCGTTTCTAATTTTACTGTACTATTCCAATAATTATTAGCATCAAAGTAAAACTTGTTGCTTCGATTTTTGTTTTTTTAATGATTTTTTTAATGGAAATGAGATGGAAGTGATACATCATGACTTGTGGTAATTAATATTCAGACGGTGGAATTTAAATATCTTAAATAGCTATTTTAAGGAATATGGAACTCAATTTCTTTGCATTCTAACATTGAACATGTTAAGAAATTTGAGGCAGAAACAATTGTTTTTACATTATCTTATATATAATTGGCAACATATGTATGGAAACATTCAGTGTATTTTCTATACAATGGAAAATGCACCCTTGAAGTCTCTCCTGACAAAACCTGGGGCTGTCAAAAATATCGATATTCCGAAATCGGTATCGGTATTTTCGAATACTGAAAATTCGGTATCACCAATACCGAAATACCTAGTGTTGCCACGAGACGAGACAGATATATGGCTATAGAAAGCGAGACGAAACAGAGCTCTCGTAACGCAAAGAATACATATTTTCGAGACGAGACACCCTCTGGACAAGATATTTACGAAACGAGACAGCCTAAATCTCGTCGGCAACACTAGACATACCGAAAATATCGAAATATCGAACAGTGTCATTATACTGAACAATATAGGAATATTAAAATACCGAATTCTTCTGAAATTTTTAAAAAATGAGTACCAATAACTTATATAGAAGGAGTAGCATGGCAGAGCTAAAACACCGAACCGCTATAGCTCAGTGGTAGAGCGTTTGTGTAGAATTCGAGAGGTCGTGGGTCCGATCCCAGCGGCCGACCATCCTGAGGTTTTCCAGTTTTTTTTTTCAGTCACACCAGGCAAATGCCGGGTTGGCGCCTTCAATATAGGCCCTGGCCGACACCTTTCCGAATCCTTTACCCTCCCCTATTCCAACCTGAGCCTTAGATGCCTAAAGGCCATAAATAAAATTCAAAGGCAGAGCTGAAACTAGGTCAGTTTTGGTGATCCTACCTGACTCGGATATAGGTGATCCGGTCTAAAACTTGACCTGACCTGAGAACTTAATGAGCTCCAGTTTCGTATTTTTCGTGTTCTGGGGATAACACCTCCGTTCTCGGTCAACCCTCAAACGCGAGGAAATAATCTCTAGCCATTGTCCTCGGGTCACGAGAACTAAATCGGGTCACTGGGTCCCATGTATAGACCCAATCCAAAACTTGACGTCGTGTACTATAAGAACATCATTCTAGTGTTGATTGCAGAGCCAAAATATGTCAAACAACTCTCTGAACACTTAGAACCGGTTAATTTGGAATTGAATTTGAATTTAATTTATGGCCTGTAGACATCTAAGGCTCAGGCCGGGATAGGGGAGGGGAAAGGATTCGGGAAGGTGTCGTCCAGGACATATGTTGAAGGTGCCATTCCGGTATTTGCGTGGTGTGCAGAAAAAAACTAAAAACTGCAGTCAGGATAGTCGGCCGCTGGGATAAAACCCAAGACCTTCCGAATGCTACGCCAACGCTCTGCCAATGAGCTACGGCGGCTTGGTATTATAATAACTAAATCCGGATATTGTGTCTGTGCATGTGCGACCGAAATCGCACGAATCCGTTTTACTGGATATCCGAAACATCGAAGATCCAGGTTTCAGATCTTCGGGTCCGGGTTTCAGGTATCCGGATCGGAGTTTCGGATCTTTAGACTATGATTCAAGTGTCGGATCATCGAATCCGGATCCGAGTGTCGGATATCAACCATAAAATTCATTTTACCTTTTACCCGCAGTCACATTTGATTTATTTATTGTTGTTATCTTTTTACATTTTTATTATTTAGATATATTTCGGTACCGGTACCATTCAGTACTTCCAGACACGTATCTAAAATTTAATTTCGGAGCTGGTTAATGGATTTGGAGAGTTCAACTCCAAAGTCAGTCTGGGTGTGAAAGGTACCCAAAATATAGATAATTACACCTAAATTATACTAGTTTTGCATATTAAAAGGAATTTCGGGGTGGTTATACAGACCGACCTCGAAATACATACATACATATCACTCAATATCATTGTTTCTCGGTATTTTGATATTGTTCGGTATTTCGGTATATCGATATCGTTCGGTATTTTGGTGGATTGATATTTCGGTGATTTCGGTATCCTTCGGTATATGGGTATTTCGGTATATTGGTATCCTTCGGTTTATGGTATTTCAGCATCATTCGGTATTTCGGTATATCGATAATTGTCGGTATCCAAAACGTACCGAAAGTCGGTATGAAAATCTTAATGCCGAACACCCATAACCTCGAAACCTGAACGCTGAACCATCTGACAAGCACCGATCATGGGTATAGCCTACATATCCACTTTGTTGAATGTTTTTCCGTTTTCGAACGTCTGTAGCAGCTTCCCGTAATTCAATAGAAAAAGTAACAAAGTGAAAGAAACTGCGTACTAAGACTACAGTTTAGCAGAACCTGGAAACATCACTGTACCAAGTTAGGGTACAGAGTGTGAAATTTCAAATTTTGTCCCCGCTATATCTCGTATTTTTACAAATTAGGGAAAAGGGAGTTAAATCTTGGCAAACAGTTTGAGCCGACGTGCAATAGATATCTACAGATTTTGGTAAAATATGAGGGATATTTTCTGTGCATGTTTTATAAAAAGGAATATTCCATATGTTTTGAAACTTGACAAGTAAACTTTCCATATATTTAAGCATATAGAATGTTGTCGACTTCGAAAAATATTTAATGTTAATTTTTCATGGGTCTAGGAAGTGTTTCTGAAGGACGATTCGAGGAACTAAAATTTGGGTGCAAGAAATTAATGGACGTCGCTTCCATAATCTTGATAAATTAGTAAAAGATAACAGATAGTTGACATAATATTATAGCCTTATTCAAGTTTTCTTAATATCAGTAATCTATTAAGCAGTAAATATTACGTACCCCGGAATAGTAAATATTCAGTTATCAAGGTGTAGATTTCTAAGCAGAGTAAGAGTGTAAAATGACTCTCACAAGGAAATTAAAAGCAGTGGGCAATGCTATAGAAACTTCAAATAGGGTGACTAGGGTAGAGATTCCCCACTTTTTTCACAGTGATTTGAACAATGAAAATCAAGTAACAGAATAGCTTTAATAAGTGAAACATGTAGGATGACATAAAAACTAAACATTATAGTTGTCAGTGTAGCGTTGATATTATATCAATGTAGTATTCACAACCATTGGAAAAGGGCGTCTTTGACCAGTGTGTGAACACACAAAAAAAAAAAGAAAACGCCGGGTAAGCTAAATCGGTACACATGCTTACATCATCTTTCACGTGTACATAGTCCTATTGAGGGGTGCTCCGTTTCTTTATGCGTTTCACATAGTTGCGTCGGCCACAATTGAGACAGATTCTGAAAAACTGTATAAGTTTCATGGAACCATTTCTCGCATACACAATACTGTATCCAGTAGGGTGGGCCGAAATATTTTTTCTTCAGATATTGGGATTCGAGTTGTCATCAAAAGTTGTGCATTTGTACCAAATAAAGCCATGCCAAATATGGCTGTCCTAAAACAATATTTAACCAGGCCCCTGGCCCCCTGAAAGGCCCAATTGTTTTTTTGCAAAACAAGGAATAAAAATATTATTATACCAGTTTCCAAATTTTGGAGTTCGAGTAGTTATGAGAAGTTATGCATTGGTACTAAATTTAGCCATGTCAAGTGTGGCCCTTCTTGGCCGTTTTCAAACAAAAATTTTCGCGGGCTGAGGGGCCCGGCTAGATAGTTTTTGATCTGGCTGTGTTTCGGCGAACAAACATAACTTAACATTCTACAACTTTTGCACGCTACTCAAACTCAAATTTCTAAACAAAAATCGGCAATTCTTAAAATTATCATTTTCTCGCGCCACCGGGGCCCGGGTAAATATTTTTAATCCGGCTGCGTTTGGGGAGACTAAACATAATATAACATTCTATAACTTTGGCACGGTACTCAAACACAACATTTTAACATCTTTTTTTCGGGGTGCCCCAAAATGGCCGATTTTTTAAAAGAAAAATCTTTGGTAAACTTTATTTTTATATGGGCCAGTGTAGTAACTTTTGACTCCAGCCCGTCACGATTCGCCTTTATCTGTTAAATTCCACACTCATGCCCCTGCCGGGACTCGAACCCGGGACCTTCAAGCCGATTGTCTCCCGCTGCAGACCGCTCGACCACCTTTTTTTAAATTGAAATTTGAGTTTTAGTAGCTTGCAAAAGTTGTAGAATGTTACGTTATGTTTATTCACCGAAACAGCCGGATTAAAAAATATCTAGCCCGCAAAACTTTTAGTTTGAAAACGTCCAAAAACGGTTGACGGCCAAGAATGGCCACAGTTGACATGGCTAAATTTCGTAAAAATGCACAACTTTTCATAACTACTCGAACCCCAAAATTTGGAAACTCGTATCATATTTTTATTCCTTGTTTTTCAAAAAAACAATTGGGCCTTTTAGGGGTCCGGTTAAATATTGTTGCGGAAGAGCGGCCAATGGTGTTAAGGAGAAGAAGAAAAGAAAATTAAAATCGGTTAAAATCTTTCGGTCGCGCACCGTCTATGAAAATTAGGAAAATTTTGAAAATCGATCCTTCGTCTTTTTTAAGAAAATATCAAACATACTTTGAACGAAGTGCTATAGATTTAGATCAGTGTTAGGATGTACTGAGTATTAAAACATTGTCTAACGTGTTATTCATCAACGTCGTCAATGGTCTTCCGTTAGATAACACAACGCAACATCTTTTCGGTCTTGAAACCCTTTTTTTTAGAAATATAATGAAAATTTCCTGTTAATTTCAGAAATGCTACCAGATTTGTTCTATCACGTAAGGTTTTGGTGCAAAATTCATTCACAACTTCATTTCGTTACAAGCTTCATTACTTTTAAGCATTTAATATTTCTACGATAAACTAAACCGCAAGTTATTTAGTAGGTGCTCTTAAACTACTTTTTAATGATGATTTCAAACATGATCTTAGATCATTCTTATGACATAAGCTTATGAAAAGTGGGAGGTGTAATTTTGAAAATGCATAGAATTAACAATATTTAATTTCATGTTTCATTTTTGTATGTGGTGAATAAACAGTCAATAATGCCGATAAACAAACAAACCGACAAAATATACTACTTCATGAATGCAGACCAATGTTTTTCCCAGTCACACCAGGTAAATATCGGGATGGTACACTGAATTTAGCCTCTGGCCTACGTCTTCTTGCATCCTTTCCTCGACCCTACACAAACCTGAGCGATAGATGCCTAACATTACAGGCCATAAATAACATGCAAAACCAGTAGAATACACTTGTCCACATATCTTCACTCGTGTCTGTCTAATAAATAGGATACAGTCTTCGAATATACACTCTGTGAGATTAGTGGTATTTGCTTATTTTTAAATTTAAATTTAAATCATAACATTAAATATATTTGTCACATCTTAACATTTTCTTTGAACATGGAATGCAATAATTACACTTTAGCTGGTTCTTTGGTATTTCCTTTATATTTGGTTGAAGTATTTCTTGTTCTTCGTTGATGTCACCCAGATCTTGTTAAAAGAACTCAATGGGGCTCTGGAGAGACTGGCACTTATATTGCAACTGCAACTATTTTAAATATCTTAGCATGTTTTCTAACATTTTTTGTGGTGAGCTCCTTTTGTTTGTTTTCTAAAAAGATTTGAACAACAGATCTTAGTTACATACATCCGTATTTATCAATTCGATTCACGGATTTTGAAATCTTTAAGTTTTCATAACTTTGCGGATTTGAATGTGTTTTAAGAGGACTTAGTAATCAAACTCTCTTTTAAAATATATTTCAGACAGAGACAACTTAGAGAAATAATGGTATTTTGGAAAACAGCCTAGATAATACTTAATAATATCTATCAAATTAATTACTCTATAGTTAAGATATTTGCTATTGAAGAGAAATGTGAAGGTCTGGGCAATGCCATCTTACTTTACGGAAGTTCAAATATCTTGCGTAATCTTCAAACTCATATTCAAATAATTTAACAGATGTTATAAATATCAGCTTTTCAAAATTTCAATATTGTTCTGGATTTATTCGATATTGTTAAAAAATGTAAACAGAAAGTGTGATTGGAAGCCGTAAATCATTACTTTAGAAAAACATATACATTATGATTGGGCTATTCGCACTTTGCAATTGCATATAATTTTGTTCTATGTGTTTTCTACAAGTTATGTTCAGAGTGTGTTCAAAAAAGTTACATGATTTTACAATAACGTTTGTCATTCGTGTTTTTAATGTTGATGTTGTTATGAAGTTTGTTTTCTGAGTACATATTGCTGCATTTGTGATGTCATAAATTGAAATGAATATAGTGGCAAAAAAGCTAGAAGTGTGGGACAAAATACCAAGTCATCTCTGATTAAATGCATACAGTGAAAAACCTAGAAACACACTAAATGTATGAAAATGGAGTAGCAGAGAGTATAGTACCATTATGGAATACAGGGATTACGAAAAGTCTCAATTAGTATAGAAACACAACCCCATCTCAAAGTGCCTCAATTTCCACACTGATATAATGTGATGCATTAAGTCAGAAAGCGGCAAGAGAAAAGATCTTTCTTAGGATATAATTTAGGGCGATTCTTCTTCTTGTGTCGATGAATCTTCAGGTCACTTAATCTAGAGAGTGTGACTGAGTAGGGCACAGTCTTCCTCTAGCAACTTAATCTGGGGCCTCATTTTCCAGGGGCAGCTGTTTTCTGCCCATCATTTTTATAAAGCACAACCAAAGTGCGCGTCAGCTACTAATATTTCTATATGATACGTAATTCTTCAACGTGCAAAGCATTTAATTTACTTTTTCCTTTTATTTGACTAATTTTATCGACAATTCCTGGGAGAATGACATTAGAGAAACCCTAAATCATTTTATTCTGAACTCCATCAACCTCACATACCAACACTGTGTCACCATCAGTCGCGAATCTAGAGAGGGGCGCAGTAGGCACACGCTCCTTCAAGGGAAAATATTTTATTTCTGTAGCATTCATTATATCTCAGCAATTTATCTAAGAAAAAGCTTCTATTTGTTTATGGATAAATCTAATTTATTAGAAATTTTTGGGGACACTGGTGCATTATATCCTTAATTCCACAAAATCCATTATAAGACTATGTGTGGAAATATTATAAATTTGTACTTTAAAAAATCGCTTAGCGAGATAATATCGAAAATGTCCCTGGTCTATTCCACCTGCGCACTCTCCTCACGAAAATCCTAGAATTGCCAGTGGTCGTCATGGCTCACTCACCATCCAGCTCTGATCTGACCCTGACCTCCGTCGACCTCACCCTTCATCACAGAGCTCACCATCGACCTGCACTCATCGGTATCTGACCAAAATCTGTATCTGGACGCATCTTATGAATAGCACTTCATCCCCCTCTGTAGAAATTCCTTAATTCGCCCACTGAAAGAAATCCTAGTAGTATCTCGAGTTTCTAAATGCAGTGTACATATGCAGATTGCAGAATGAGCGAATAACAAGGAAAACGAGATTGGAGGAAATCTGACGACGGAATGAAAACGCAAGAACGCGGCCACTCCCTCGGCATTAATTTCTGTCTCTGCGTGACATTCGCGTGTTTCATATCCCATTCCTTAAATTTAGCTTGCCATATATATATTGCTGTGTACGTAGGAAAATGAAATTTAGAGCTTCATATTTCAGTTCTATTAACGGAACTGACGCTACATGGTATCATCAAAGACTTTAAATCTGCACTATCCAAAAGTGCATATTTCGGCAAGTGCATGGGTGCGCAAGGGATTCCCCAAATGACTTAAAGAATGTCCAGAAATTCTCTGAAGTAAAGATGGGTCGAAATGAGTATGAAAGGAAAGGTTTTTCATCAGGAAACAATAATTCGTTTGCCCCGATTCGCTATTTCAATAGATTCCATATACCGAACGATTTTCTACAGAAATTGGATGCTGGGTATGTTGTACGTCATCATTATTCTCACAGGAATCTTTTATTTCATGTTCATCTTGACCTACCTCTACTTCAGAAATATTCCGTAATCACCTTCTTTCTTCGGGAAAGCCCCTGCGCACTAATCTCACAATGCCTCATCAGTTCTACCGTTCTTAGGGCGCTTTCAAGTGCGTGCGAGAGCGGAGTGGACAACTCTCTGCGAGCAATTGGGCTTTCCACGAGCGCCAGGCGAGAGCGGGTTTCTCTCGCTGTAGGACGAAAAAACACTCGCGTTTCACTGCTAGAAATACGGCGAGACTTTGGCGAGAGCTGCCCGCTGAAAGCCAAGCAAGACATTGAAGTAAATGAGCTGTTTCACATCAGCGCGAGGTGAGAGCGAGCGAAAGAGAGAACAGTGTTGTCAGGAAATACCACGAAGATAGGTGTATTTTCATCAAATACAACAGACAGGTTTCATCAAATACAACATGCGCATAGTCCCTCTACTGGGACTGGAGAGCCTCACCTGTTTGAATCTTTATAATTATTACTTTGCCCGACAAGACTGCTGGCGTTGAAAGTTAACTTAAAAGACGTAACCTAAATGTTTAAAATATCAATCATTCATTATGCTTCGTTTATTAAAGAATAGAATGTAATATATATTGTAACTGAATTCTGAATGGTATTGCTAATAGCTTTTAAGTGCTCATGTTAATTTCAAACTATTTTTAATTGCATAGTTTGTCGCACACAGAGGCGACGTTTGGATGTGGCAACTCGGGCAACCGCCCCAGACCCCGCGCTTAGGGAGGCCCCGCGTTCCGAGTTGATATTTTTCTTACTCAATGATATAAAAGTTGATTTGTAAAAAAAGTTTACAAATAAACTAGTTTGTATAGTTTCCATGCGAAACGTAATGTGAAATGGAAATGAATAAAGAAGCAAGGGGAAAAGATGCCCCTATTTTTCATAAGAAACCGTTGTTCATTAAAAAAGAGAATATTTAGTAATAAATTTAGGGTTAGGAATGAAAGGAAGAAGTGAGAGCAAGCATTTAGGGGGAAGTTGCTTACTGCTTTATCGGCTTTAGATGTAACATTTCGGCGCTCAGCGATTTTTACTTGTACTTTGGCCCCGCGGGGTCATTATTGCCCTAGGCCCCGCGCTCACTTAACGCCGCCTCTGGTCGCACAAGAGGTATACATAAATACACTTCAATGATCACGTAAAGCGCAGCCCGCAAAGGAGAAAAATCTTACACTTATAAAGTTTCGCTTTCTTTACTCTCTGCGGTCACCTCTTTTCTTACCTGACCTGAGGGAGGTCTTTAGTCCTGACAAACTTTTGGAGGTGATTCCTCAACCAAAACAAGACGAAAGTTCCTCTGACAAATTTTCGATATGGGAATAGTTTCGGAGTTACAGGCTGCCGAAAACGTTGGGAAATTAACTTTAAACCTTCATCATAGCGTGTGGAAAGGAATAAGTGAACCATCTCACGTAATTTAAGCGATACCGCCACACCACGGCGCTAGTGCAGATTTAGCTCCCGAAGTACAAAGCGTTGCTGCCAAAAGCATGCGTAAAGGAATGTAGCAGTTGTCTGTTTGCTGATAAAGTAAGCGAATTTTTAATATCAGAAAATTCATAAGAATCGTCATACATTAATGAATGAATACGATAAATATTTTATGTACTTTCTTCGAAAGAATTTTTATGAAGAGACAACGTTTGACAGCTTTCGAACTTTCTTAGCTGTACTGGATGAGGTTAGATTGTGACGAATCTCTCTCGCACGAAAGAAGAAACGGCAACGAATATAATGAAGTATTAGTTTTGGTATAACTTCCATTACATGTTCGATACTGCAACCCAACCTCATATGGACAGAAATCGTCGGCAAGGCATCCAAACAATCAAAGAACATGTCACCCCACAACAATTCCTGCGACCCAAGTTTTCGTGCAATAGTATTTTCAAGTTTCAAAAGCAGACTAAAGTTCTTCTGATGGCTGTTTGAGGAAATAAACGCCAGGATTAGTGCTAAAATCTTTTATTCTTGTCAGCAATGCTACTCGGTTTTCAGCGAATGTGTCTGGTATCTGCTGCAGAGATTGTATACTGCCTGCATTGTGTAAATTTAGATGCATGTCTAACTAAATAGGCACTCAGGTAATATATAACAGTATTGCGAAGTAGGTATGTCCTTAATTCTCTTCTTTGTTTAATGTAAAGCCTGGAGCCCGGTCCTTCCTTACAGACTTGCTATTAAATATTCATAAGTTGTAGGGTTTCTCTTTTGGGTAGTTCCCCGCTCCTCTCTTTCCTCTCTTATTCTTTCCTTCATATTTCTCTCTCTTTTCTTTTCCTTCTTGTGAGTTTTTAGACAGTCTTTATTTAGTTCTATTTCCCCTCTGTATGTATCAGACCTCCGGGCTCCGAAAAGTAGGTTTATTTCCCATTTTCAAGTGCATGTGGTACTCTCTCAGTGTTTTAAGAGCCCTGTTCAAATCCGGATTCCAAATCAGTGAACTTCAAATCCGCGAACTTCAAATCCGCGAACTTCAAATCCGCTAACTTCAAATCCGCTAACTTCAAATCCACGAACTCCAAATCCGAACTTCAAATCCGCGAATTTCAAATCCGGACTCCAAATCCGTGAATTTCAAATCCGAACTCCAAATCCACGGATTTCAAATCCGAACTCCAAATCCACGGATTTCAAATCCGAACTCCAAATCCACGGATTTCAAATTCGAACTCCAAATCCGCGAATTTCAAATCCGGATTTCCAGATTCTAAATCTGGTTTCTGGAAATCCGGATTTTTGGGCCAACCCTAGAGGGTACCCAATAACATGATGTAGTGCTATTTAACAAATTTACGCATTATACCTCGTTGGCAACACACAAGCTTTGTTACAAGTGTTTTAAGTCCCACTATGTTGTTAGATAGTTGTTAGAAAACCTCGAAATTCTATGCTCAAAATTCTTTCATTTGACCCCTCCATTTTCATACGATAGATTTTCCGAACCTTGGTGTAAAGGGTTTCGCACAAGGTGAAAAGAAAAAAATGGTTACAAGCTCTGGAAGATGAACTCCGACATCGAAACAACAAAAAAAAGTTCTTATAAACATCGGTCTAATTCCGCTTGTTTTTCGAGATACAGGGTTTGCAATTGCAAGCTCTAACTCGACTCCTTTCAATGGTAAATACAATGATTATTTCACTATGCACTGAAATAAAAATGCGTATTCTCAAAGAAATTTGCATCAGTACAGTGTATAATAAGATTTAAGAAGTGATGCCATCGCCAAAGGGAATCTGTTCGAGATATCTCTGGCGCAAATGAATTATTGTTAGCTGTTGTAAAGTCGTCCAGTTCATATATATTTCGACCTACCTTTATTTCAGAGAATTTCTAGGAATCACTTAGTTTCTTTTTCCAAAATCCCTAGAGCAGCCATTGCACAATTTCAGAACATGCCATTTTTGATAGAGCGGTTGGAAGTCTTTGATATTAGTCTCAACTGTTATTGGTGGAATAATCCAGATTTCTATCTACAAATTAAATAAGCGTAGTCCACAACATTTAAAAACTATTTAATTGCCGTTGGATATAAACAGTACTGAAAGTACGTTTGCTTAACCAATGCGTACAGAAACACAGCTAATATTTCTGATCACACATATTCTGTCGCAACCGAATCTACATAAAAACTCGCTTTTCAGAACGATTATATTTACCTAATCTCAGCTATAACCAAACACGACCGGAATTTTGTACAGTAATACCTAATAAAACAATTCCAATGTCACACGACATCATGTAATGAAATATATCTTACATAAAAAGCAAATGTAGAACCAGCCAAAATAAAACAAAATATAACATGTCGTTACAAATTCAATGTTTCGTTCCAAGGTTCTTTATTGTGTGAAAACGCGGATGTTTTGCATTCGCTCCACTTCATCTAATAGGAGTCAAATACTGTTTCCCTAGTTCTTCATTGCCATCTTCTATCATTTTTAATACCAAGTCCTTAAATGGTTGTAAATCTGGACTGTTCAATACATGTAGTACACCCCACCTTTTAAGTATGTTATGTTGATTTTTCTGAATAATATTTAATCTTAGGTTTAACGTGTCTTTTTCTTACCATTTCCACGCTCTTTGGGACACTGATTACTCTTCATTGATAATATTGGTTCTGTTGTTTCTATCTTGTCTACTCCAATCGATGTTAGTTCCCACTGTTGTTCATCTTTGTTTGGAAAATGTTTAAATTCATCGATGGTTGGTTTTATCGCAACCGTTACCATTTCCCATTGCTGAATTACATGTAATACATCATATAAATGGAATTGCTGGAACTGGTGTACTGTATTTTCATTCTCATCTATAACTTCAGTTTGCTTTAAAGGCTATGTACTCGTATTCCGGTATTACTTCTACATAAAGGACTAGCACTGAAATGGCCTTTTATTCCGCAAGTATTGCATTGAGTATTATATGCACAACAGTGACCATATTCGTGTCTATAATTGCATCCTATACTTTTTTCTCTGTTTACTGGCACATTAGGTTTTCTATACTTTTGATCGAAACGAGATTTTGCAGTACTACTCATAAAGTTGAGATCTTCCGTTTGTGATTTATCCCTGCAAATACTCTACATAATACGAAACCTGTTCAGCTATTAGTGCTATATCCACTGCTCGTTCGATGGTTAGTTTCACTTCTGATAGTAAGCGCTTACGAATAGAATCATCATAGATCCCCAGCACAAACTAATCACGCATCATGACTGTAATGTATTGCTCATAACTAGGGCTAGGAATTTGATGACCTATAAATTGCTGAAATATGCCCTTAAAGAGATGCATTTATGACCTAAAAATTGCCAAAAAATGACCTAAAAAATGACCCAAAATGCTATAAAAATAATTCATGGCGCATGATTTAACCTATAAGATAAAATTAATTTGTATTCATTGTTTCATGTCTCCTAAATTTTCAGACTATAGCAGTAAAAGTAGAACAAGTAACAGTATTAACTTTAATAGTTTTTACTTACTAAGATAAAATAGCAATCTGTTTTAATTTTAAACTGAAATTTTATCTCAGGAAGTAGATAAAAATAGAAGAATATGATTCCTTACTCATGTTAATTCTTTCTCGTTAATGCTCCATGTACAAATTAAGGCTCGTATACAAGTAGCATACAACAACTTCTCAGGAACGAAGAAAATGATCAAAAATGACCAAAAAATAACATATCCTAGCCCTACTCATAACTACATTTTGTTGCGTACCTCTTCAATTTATTTACAAATTCCTGAACTGTTTCAAATTCTGTTTGGTGTAACAAATAGAACCTTTCAACTATCTCAGAATGAGGCCTACCAAATACACTTAACAACTTATTTTTGATATCTGCATATGAAAACTGACTTAATGGAGTTTGTAAACACGTGTTTTTTAAAACGGTCGTATGCCTCAGGTCCTACGATCGAAAATTATAAGCTTGTTTGCTGTTTTTCAGGTACATTTTAGACTTGACAATAGAATTCAAATCGTTCAACATAATTTTGTATGTCAGGTTCGTTGATATCCAATTTTTCGAATTGTAAGTAGTCATCTTTGTCACCTACTCTACTGCGCCAGATGGAATAATCCAGATTACTGTCTACAAATGCAATAAACGTAGTCTACAACGAAGATGTACCATTAAACTATTTATTTGTTGTTGGATATAAACATTACTGAAAGTACGTTTGCTTAACCAATGTGTACAGAAACACAGCTAATATTTCTGATCACACATAAGATATGATAAAGTTAATTGTATGGAGGTTAAAAGCACTATGGCTTACGCCCATCCCGATACGGGGAAGCCCCTTAACTTTGTCACGTCTAAATATAGCTGTTAATTCACTAAAATAATAAAAGCATATAAAAGCTGAAGAGCGTAAATGTCTTCAGAAACATAAAATAATCGTAAAAGCTAAAGATGTATATAGTCTTTAGCATAACATGAAGGCTGTAAAAAGAACTTCACAAAAATAAAATAATAATACCTAAAATTTAACAGTTAAAAAACACAATCATCTCAAATGGACGGAAATAATCCTGTATCACGAATATACCTAAAAACTCTCCGCAACATACCTGGTTCATCCTTTAACAATGACGCCATGTCATTCGGGATGTTATAACGTTGTCTGAGATGATTATATCCGGGACAATATAAAAAGGACGTGACGAATACTTAAAACCACATTGCAATTATTACAATGTGGTGGATCCAATCGTCGTAACAAATATCCGTGTGTCAGCCGACTGTGTCCTATACGTAGACGACATAAGAGTACTTCTTCACGCCTACTATCTCGGCAAGAGGATTTCCATGGAGCAACAGTACTTTAATTTGTGTCAATTTATTAACAGCTACGTCATCCCATCGTCGCTGCCATTCATTTCGGGTAACCTGCCTATAATATATCAGCATGTCCTGAAATGGGACATGCTGAACATCAATGTTAGCTCCTAAAGAGACCTCACGAGCAGCTTCGTCTGCCAATTCATTACCATGGATACCAACATGACTTGGTATCCAGGAAAAGACAACCTCACCACCGGAAGAGCAGATGGCGTGTGTCTTACATAGAATATCTTGCACGAGCGGATGTTTACAATACTATTGTCGAGGCTTTGAACAACACTCTTCGAATCTGTACAAACAAGGAGGCAGTTGAAACCACGAGCAAGACTAAAATCCAAAGCCTTTAAAAGAGCATATAGCTCAGCAGTAAATATATAAATTAAGACAAAATTGCTGGGCTTCCCCATCTACAACAAACAAGCATCCAACAGATTCATCTGATTTGGATCCATCGGTAAAAACAGAGATAAAACGCGAGTACTGACTCTGCAACGTAAGAAAACGTTGCTGGAATTCAATCATGGATGTCTCCGATTTCTTGAATCTTGACAAAGAAATATCAATCCGTGGGCGGGCAAGTGTTCACGGCGGTTGGAGACTAAAACTTACAAGACAGAAAGTTGGGCGGTCTGCGTTCAGATTCTCCAACAACTCTGATGCTCGGATGCCAAGTGGTCGGGTAACGTGACCACGGCGTTCATATAGGGCTCGTTGTACTGGGTATACCACTAAGTTATGTGCTGGGTGGCCTGCTAAAGATATCTTAGCAAGATAACTCAGCACATGATACATCCTATGGATCTCGAGCGGTGGTTCGGCGGCATCGACATAAAGACTGGTGACAGGGCTTGTGCGATACGCGCCAGTGGAGAGTCGAACTCCAGCATGATGAACACTATCGAGCGGATGTAAGGCTGAAAATCGCGCAGAGGAATAAGCGTGACAACCATAAATTAGTTTCGATAAAATTAGTGCGCGATAAAGGTGCATCAAGGTTGTACGATCAGTACTCCAAGTGGGATGACTTAAAACACGTAACAAATTCAGAGCTTTGGTACAGAAAATTTTAATTTCGCGAAGGTGACTACGCCAGTTTAACATTCTATCCATGATGAGACCAAGATATCGTACCTCCTCGACGAACTGGAGTTGTCTGTCTCCAAGAAAGAGATCTGGGTCAACTAAACAATTTCGTTTGCGGCAGAAGTGTACACAGACTGTCTTCGTGGGAGAAAAACGAAAGCCAGTCTGGTGTGACCAGTCAACAAGACGGTTAAACGTCAACTGGATCTGCCGGGCTGCGAGGTTGATATTCGCAGATTTACAGACAATCGTCAAGTCGTCAACATGACGGGCGAATACAAGCCATAACACTATTCACTGCAATAGCGAACAGTGTTACGCTCAGCACACTCCCTTGAGGTACGCCATTCTCCTGTAAATAACACTCTGAGAAACGATCACTAACACTGACACGAAAATAACGATCACGTAAGAAATTTGATATAAAATGGGCCATGTGGCCCTAATACTCCAGTCATGAAGCTTGCGTAGTGTGCCATATCTCCAGGTGGTATCATAGGCCTTTTCTAAATCGATGAACACAGTAAGAACTTGTTCATTCCTGAGAAATGCATTCTGAACAACAGACTAACCTGACAAGATGGTCGACAATTGATCGATATTGACGAAACCCACACTGATCATTAGAAAGCAAGTTGTTATGCTCCAAGTACCACGTTAGGCGTCGGTTTATCATTCTCTCAAATAGCTTACATACGCAGCTAGTGAGAGCAATGGGCCGGTAACTTGTGGGGTTTAGTTTATCTTTGTCAGGTTTCAGAATCGGGATTACAATAGCTTCTCGCCAACTAGCAGGGAAGCTATCAGTCCTCCAGATCTAATTATACAGGTTTAGCAAGAAGACCTTTCCTTGGGAGGGGAGGTGTCGCAGCATTTCATAATGTACATCATCCAGTCCAGGGGATGTGTTGCTAACATCCTGCAAGGCAGTTTCAAGTTCCCACTCAGTGAAAGAGACATTATAGTGTTCCAAATTATTAGAGTGAAACCATAGAGGTATTATCTCTGCCTGCAGATTAATGTTTACGAAATTAGCACTATAGTGCTGAGAGCTGGATATCGCTGCGAAGGCTGCTCCAAGAAGATTAGCTATGGCTTCTGGGTCAGTATGCAAGACATTGTTGTGCTTCAGAGCAGTCCATGGCTTGGAGCGACAGTTGCCTTGCAAACGTCTGACTCGTTCCCACACGTCTCGAATTGGCGTATGTGAATTAATGGAAGATACATATTCACGAAAAGATGTACGCTGAGTTTGTTTCATGAGACGTCGAATATAAGCTTGTGACTGTCGAACTGCATTTAAATTTGCCGCTGTAGGATAGCGGTTGAACACTCGGAGAACGCGACTGCGCCGTCGCCGTGCTAGTTCGAGCTCATCGTTCCACCAAGGAACAGAACGCCGACGTGGCGTTCGGCCAGACTGTGGGATGGAACATCTGGCAGATCGCAAAATTTCACTGTTTAAGTACTCAACCGAATCATTCAGGGGCAAATCTCCTTGATCAACTAGTTGGACACGAGTTGTATATTTAGTCCAGTCAGCACACTTCAGATGCCAATGTGGTAACTTTCGTGGTGCTCGATAGAGGTTTAAAAAGTCTAAAATTACTGGGAAGTGGTCACTACCACATAGATCGTCATGTACACGCCATGCCAGCATGGGTGCAAGAATTGCACTGCAGAGAGACAGATCTATCGCTGAGTATGTGCCACTTGCCAAACTAAAATGCGTGTTAGCACCAGTATTTAATAAAACAAAGTTGAAGTGTCAATTAACGATTCAACTATTCTACCGCGGACATCTGTACGAAAACACTACCCCAAGTAATGAATTAACATCTCCAACTAAAACTATAGGTTGGGGTAACTGCTGCAAAAGATTCTGGAGGTCAAGGAGCGTAAAGTCTTGTTCCCTTGTTATGTACAAATTCAGGATTGTGACATGCTGTTCAAGGTGGACGCGAACAGCAACCGCCTGTAGGTTTGTAGCAATGGACAGGTGTTGAATACAGCGTGTCAACAACGCCAATTGCAACACCGCCACATGCGCGACCATCAGTTGGGGAATTTGTACGATATAGTGTGTAGTTTGTTACGATCAC
This sequence comes from Lepisma saccharinum, assembly GCA_022664845.1. Taxonomy (NCBI): domain Eukaryota; kingdom Metazoa; phylum Arthropoda; class Insecta; order Zygentoma; family Lepismatidae; genus Lepisma; species Lepisma saccharinum. The sequence continues at coordinate 12,603 of JAGDQP010003541.1, read as the reverse complement.
AGATTCAGTCGTTTTAAATTTAGTTTCCTGAAAGCAAACTACAGCAGGGGAAAGATCTGATAACAAGACTTGTAGTTCTTCATAGTGGGAATGAAATCCGTTAAGATTCCATTGGAGCATAGCCATTGGGATGAAGATTAATAAAAATATTACCTGTTCAGTCTAGGTTTATTAAATTTCCCTCCCTTTCCGACTATTGTAAATTAAGAGTCCATCTGATCGTCCTCAATCATATCTGATTTGAGGGATGAACTCGGCGCATTAAGGGCAGGTGGAGAATTTTGATCAGCTAATTGATGAGCGAGAACAGTAGTTAGACGTTTGATGCTCGTCGCTAGTGGTGACATATGACTAGATCGTGAAATTTTACTGGCACGAAGAGTAGATAAAGCCCGTTGAGTCCTAGAAGACTCCCTAGGGGCGATTTGTTTCTCAGTATGCCTCGGCGTAGCTTGAGGAGGTGAGGCTTGGCGATGTTTAGGAGATTTGTCACCTTGAGGTCTCTCAGTTTGAGTGAATTCATCAACTGTCTGGGTGCCAACCGAGACAATTTTAACTGGTAGTCGTGCTGCTACTATGGAAAACGCACCAGATGGAAGGGTGAATTGAAACTCTTTTACGCGACGTTTTGCATCACCAGCAGATATTTTCTCGAGGACCATCAACTCCCGAATTCTTTTTTCTTCCTTAAATACTGGACAGTCACGCGACCAGGCCGTGTGATCACCCTTGCAGTTAACACACTGAGGCTTCAGTGACGTGCAAGGATCCGCACCATAGCTACTGGTACCGTATATTACACATACAGCAGAGGTCGCCTTACACGACGTGCTGGTGTGTCCATAGTGCTGACATTTAAAACAGCGGAGCGGACTCGCTATATACGGACCGACAGGTAAGGAATAGAAAGCTGCCTTCACGTCCTTGGGGAGCTGTGGGGTGGCAAACGTAAAAAATTAGCGACCCCGTAGGTTGGAGTTCTCCACTCTTTCTAGCTTTAATACGGCGAACGCTGACTACTCCTTGGCTGGTAAGTTCATTCTTAATCTTTTCTTCATGGACATCTTGCAAGTCCCAACACAATATTACGCCCTGACTAACGACGGTGTGGTTCAACTTGAACTTCGAATGGTCCGAGGGTATTCATTTTTAAGAGATTAGTTGATTGCTTATTATTGGAGGTCTCCACGAGCAAGGTGCCGTTGCGAAGTTTTTTAGCATACTGAAGCTCAGCTGCAACGTAATTCAGTTGTTTTTGTATAATGAAAGGGGATAACCCCTTCAAACCACCTGGATTCTGTGTCGTTCTTTACTTTAATCACAAAATATCGTGTGATAGTCGGTACGATACTTGTCTGATCCTCTACTTCTATTTTCTCGTCTTTGTCACTGGTTAATTCATTAGCTGTATGCGCCTTATTACTTGAGTCAGTAACTTTGCGAAGGTGACTGGTTTTTAGGATGTGGTGGAGCCATGGTGGATTAAAGCCGTAAAGGCCCACATTTCTCCGTCTTCGTTCTGAGGAGCCAACGAGGCTGCCGGGTACTACCCTCATCACCCTTGTCAGCAAGCTGGAAATCGGGGCGAAGTCCAATGACTTGGCGTCGAAATCACTTGCACTCCCGACTGATGGATGCTTGGGACACCCACTTCCTCCAGCGTTGGCGAGACCAAAGGTCTGAAGAGCTCCCCAATGGCGCACTTCCCAGCCTCAACGAGCTAGACCATCCAATAATCTGCTGTTAAAAACTAGGCGCTATCCAATGGTTCCGCCCCCTTTCCTCGGGTTCCAGGGGCCAGCGTCAATGAAAATATAACCATAACACATCCTTTGTCATTGCGTGGAGGTGCAAGTCGCAGCACAAGAGGAGATGAAATAAGGAATTATTTGTGGATGGAAATGAGGTGAAAGTAAATGAAATCCTCTCTGCTGATCCTCCTTTCAAGCAGCGTAGATGTTTAGCTGCGAGGGCTGATTGTAGCCAGCAAGGCCGGCTGGACGATGGGCTCGCCAATTCCCTACGCCGTTTGTGGCTGATTGCAACCAACATAAGCCGGCTGGACGATGGGGTCGCTAATTCCCTACGCCGTATACGAGCAGCGATGGTCTGCTGCTCGGGCTATGTGATGGTGTCATCACGTTGCGGTCCGTAGACCTGCGACGGGGTCGCCAATCCCCTACGCAAGTGGGAAGTAAAAATGCTCAACAGAGAAGCACTCTGGCCCTGTTGTTGGACTTCCCATAGGCAGCAACGATGTTGGTAGCTGCCAGGGCTGATTGCAGCCAGTATAACTGACTGGGCGATGGGCGCGCCACCTCCCGACACCGGGTTCTGATCACACATATTCTGTCGCAACCGAATCTACATAAAAACTCGCTTTTCAGAATGATCATATGTACCCAATCTCAGCTGTTTTCAAACAAAACCAGCATCTTGTACGGTAATGACTAATAAAGCAGTTCCAATGTCGCGCGACATCATCTTTTTTTCTATATTATATGGCATTTGAGATTAGTTGTAATCGCATTTTGCCAATAAAGTTCTCTTCGGGGTCATTTTTCTTCATTGCTCGTCATGTAGAGTGTGATTTTATTGCCTTATTTTTTTTTTGTTGTTTTTTTGCCTTCAGTCCAGTTTGCCCGTATTTACCCTTATATGTAGTAGATGAAAAGACATTTGGTGCGATAGAGAAAGGAGGTAAAATACTAGCTTCTATAGTAGTTTAGAATTGAGAACTATTGTAATATTTTACGTTTGTTATATAATTGACTTTGAAAAGACTGAAAGGGAAATCATAAAAAGGATTCAAGTTTATTTGAGTTAATAAAGTTTGGGCTGCTGATGAAGAAGAGATTTTTATGTACAGAAGACTACTTTTGAGGGAATGATTTGTCTATTAAAAATTTGAAGTTTCTTGATAAGAGTATTGCTATTATTTCTGGAAGTAAATTTGTTAAGTATGTTTTTCTTTAGGTGATTCAAGTGATTTGTTAGTTACTTTACAATGTCTATTTATTATTAAGGATTCAGATGAGTTCAATTGGTAGTGAAAATTTCCTAATAATGAAAAGGAGTTGAGGATTACAGAATAATTTTCATCCGCTACGTCATCTAATGAAATACCTTATATAAGAAGCAAATGGAGAACCAGCCAAAAGAAAAACTAGGACATGTCATTACAAATTAAATGTTTCGTTTCCAAGGTTTTTATTATGTGAAAACGCGGATGTCTTGCAATTGATATAGGAAACATTAAGCTCAAAAGTTAATTTTCTCACCCTTACGGAAGTCTGCGGTTCCCAAACTAAGCAGAACTCGACATATTACACAGATACATTATTTTTTGCTTATTTTGGTGAGAACTATTCTTTCGTAGACTTTTGTCGATTTATTTTTGTCCACCCTGTACATGTCAGTAGTTCTAAAGGTATTTCACTCAGGTCTATTCCATGACCACTGACCTGACAAACGGCTAGTGACTCAGTCTTGCCTTGTTCCCTTTTTCCAAATAAACATTGAGTGAGATTATTTGAATGACTTTCACCAGTAAAATCACAGTCTCAGAAGTTTCGCTGCGCATCTAACATATCTCATCTTCTTAACAGGTTGAGAATCACTGGTATATATTTCTATCTAGCTATTCCTTCTTGAAGTTGATAATTATTAAAACGTGCTATGTTCTACTACTTTTGACAAATCATATTTGAGCAAATAATTAAAACAGGGATAGATGTTTGTGTGTAATTTCTGTTGTCACAAGATTACTCTCATGTCGTTTCTACAGAGTGTACAGAAATTCTGACAACTTAGAGAGAAAAATTGAGAATTCGAATATTTCGTGTTTTAAATATATATAAAACTTTTTCCCGTAACAAAGCACGTATTTATTGTTTACAATTTTGAGTAACCACACTACGTACTTTATCGCAAAAATACCTTAAAGATGTTGGGACTTTTACTTAATAACGGAAGGTTGGTTGTTTTTTAAAAGTTCGCCATATTTAAACGCCGTTTTTCTCTTTAAGAAAAAAATCAGAACACATGGATTTTTCAGTTTAATTGAGAAATGTGTGTATTCTAAAAAAAATAAAAAGTTTAATAATCGACCAGGCATTGGTTTAGATTTTACGGCCAGATGTTTCCTCGAAACAATCTGTTCGCGAGACACTTCTTTTTTTTAACGGGAGATGCTAGTTCAGTCACTGATAATTTCTCCTCTCCCGTCAAATTCAGTATTTCCAGAAGTCAAGCAACAACAGTTGTAGGGAACTCGTTTATTGTTAGTGATTTGTTCTTTTTAATGCAATTTATCTGTGAATTAATGAATAAGAAATACATCGTCGGCAGGCCTACACAATGATTTTAAAGCTACCAAGTGTGTCAGTGTAATCTATAACAGCCATTTTGATGTAAAACTTAAAGATCAGCATAAGTCCCGGTTTAAACGAGACAGCTCTGCTAGTTTTTTTTCGGTAGCGAATAATACATAATTAATTATCTTTTATATTCTACATAAAATATAATTATCTATAAAAAGTAATTAATCCTAAATTATAATATGCTGTAATTGAGTACATTCAAGGAAAATTGTTTCTAAATATGAATGATCATATTTTAAAACTTTATATTAACTGACAATTATGGATTAAAAGGCAAGTATGTCCTTAATCTAATTCAGGTAAGTCCTTTGTGTATGATTTCATACCAGATACAGGTGCTACTCACTTTTTGTCAAACTTTACGATACATTCTATACATAATAATCACCATTTCTGTTAGCACCGTTGAAATCAGGAACAATGAAGTATTTAGTTTTTTGTTTTTCTTTTAATAGGTTTTCGGAGAAAAATTGACCTACACTCCACCAAAATTTCACCTTTTTACATTTCGAGTCCCATTTATTTCAGGTAGACAAAAGAGGGTAAAGAAAAATGTTTTTGGATACAACTTAGGGAGTATTTCGTTCGTGGTCCACGTGTATTCCTGTATCATCATATACATTCTGTGAGAAAAAAAAACATATTCCGGAATTATTTCATTCATTCCTTTTATTTACTTAGCTCTATAGATCACATTCAATGTACCATTTTCACTACGCAAATGAAAGAGCTCTTCAGATAGTTTAAGAAAGTCTTTTATAGTGTTTAAATTACAAGACTTTAAATATGGCGCTTTTCATTCTTTCTAAAAAAGCATTGCTTTCGAATTTTTCAGTACCTATAACTCAGAGAAAAAATCCAGAATCCTTTCACTATGTTACATTCTAAAATTAGATCTACTATTAAATAAAACTGCCTAATTTGAGATGGAAAGGAAAGTTCAAATTATTACATATCTACCTTCAAACTCTAATCACGTGTGCAAACAAGAAGAAAATATACTGTGAACTGTATGTTATGTTCGCGAGGGAGAGACAGGAAAAACAGAACACTTTCGCTGCAAGAGGCGGACCGCGGAAGGGACATGCCAGCCCAAGTTTTAAAAATTTAACTGTTGCAAAGTCAAAAACCTAAATTAACTTATTTGATATATTAAAAATGTGAGTCAAACAATTCATAGATATTTGTCTCCTCTACACATGGGTAAAAATTTAAGTTTGTAACATTAAAAATAAGGGAGAAAATTGTTAAAAACATTGCAATCCTTTTTAAATGGGATAATGTTCGAGGAAGTTAAGGGTGTCGGAGCACCTTAAACTTTCGTGTTTATTTTTTCTTTACTATATACTGTGCACGATGAGCAACACAGACATGTCAACTACCAAGATGCTTGAGAAACTAAAAAATGCATGAGAGATTCTGTGGTTTAGAAGCTTTAACACAACTGTGTTCTGTGGTTTAACGTTTGTGTTGTAACTGTTTAGCATATTTTTTAGTTTCTCAGCAAGCTACCGCATTTCTTTCTTTCCAGATTGGTAACTCTCAAGCAACTTCTTTAGGTTGACTTGTCTGTGATGGCTGATGTTAGAAGCTACGATACACAAGCTTCCAAATATATTAGAAATATTTTTTTTTTTTTTACAAAAAGCCAAATTTTGCATTAATAGTACGAAAAAATTAGCTCCTGCTACCTGCTAGTATGTCTGCGAAGAATATTAAGCTATTAAGTGCTTTTGGGAGGGGGTTGGCACCAAGGGAGCCAATACCATCAGAGTATTAATTCTGTGCTATATATGTGCGATTAGTTATACGCTTATTGGCATTTAAAAAGAAAAATATTTCTTCTACAAGAAAGCAAAGTTCGCAGTAATTGAGAAGAAAGCTCCTCCCAGTATGTGTCTGGTGGAGACATCATGTGGTTATTTTGGAGCAGTAGTGTAGCCTCCAAAGCAATCATTGATACTTGCAAGTAGCATCTGAGCGTTAATTCTTTGATATTTCTGATTTATTTGGCGCTCATTGGCATTCAAGAAAGGCAATCTTTTACAACGACCTCGGGCCTCCTAAGAGGACGTTGCGAGAAACACATGTGCCATTATAACGGAGGAGTGTTATTATAGTTTCTAAAAGTAACATTCATTTACTTCAAAATCCTTACAAATTGGAGGAAACTAGTTTCTACATAAATCTCCGATAAGAAAAGTGAAAATTTGAGTTTCCTTCACCAAAAGGGAGGATAGACGGGGTTTCTGTCTATTTTTTCTCCAGAGTTGAAAGCTTCAGACATTTTGTACAAGACTGCCAAATTTTGCAGTAAGTGTGTCAAAACTATTAAATTAATATTCTTAAGACTGAAATTTCCTGATTATATTTCATATTCTCCTTGTCATTGGACTATCTTGTCGGTATTTAAATAATCTAAGAATACATAATTTAAAACTCTAGAGAGGTAGAAAACAAAGAGCTAAATATATCATATTAAAGAGTCTTATATTACCGTCTCAGTTCCGCATTTAATCTTTTTGCTTCTTGGTATGGAATAGACATCTTGGCAGATCTGGAAGAAAATAGAACCTTAAACAACTGAACAAAGAACAATTGGTTAACATCTTACATCAGATACAACAACAGTAAATAAACCTTGCCGGTTCTACGCCGCATTTTAACATTGGCAAGATAGGAGATTGGCCCACGGCTGCAAAAAAATTGATTAGCGCTACTACTCCCCTCTAGCGGCTGTATTTTTAAACTACTTAATTATTACCGCCATCTATCGATATTATTATTAATTACTAGCGCTACTACTCCCCTCTAGCGGTTATATTTTGAAACTATCTAATTATTTACTGCCATCTACCGCTGTAATTATTAACTATCTGCATCATTATTAAGCAGCCGCTTTACATAAGGTGAATACCGTAATAGTATATTTAACATGAGACATGCTCGTGAAAATTTGTTGCTGCTACGATGAACTTGCATATTGCTGTAAAAAAAGCGGTGAAGTTTTAAAAAATAACATCAAATTGTGTTATTAGCTTTCTCTCTTGTTGTAAAGTAGAAACTTGCAGTATGTTTCTACAGCTTCAAAGTTAGTAGCAAAACTGGGGAAATTGTTTGAACCAAAAATCTAACAGTCTGTGGTATTAATGGAGAACAAGTGCTTTTCTTGTGTACATGAACTATATTTCGAGTATTAGACATTTTAATCAAAAACTAGTGTAAAAAGAAAAAAGTTTTTGATTAAATATAGTTCATTTTCCCCCAAAAAAAAGAGATGGAGAAAATTCAATGTTCAGAATGCAGTGACGTATTGTTAAAAAAAAGCTATAATACTCATATCAAACGTAAGCATCCTCATCTTAGAACTGAAGAAGAAACAGAGCCTTCTACAAAAAAGCGAAAATTAGCAACTGTTAATTGTGTTGTATGTAATGAAGAAATAACTAAAAAACATTTTGATCGACATATGAAAAATATGCATTCGTATGTACCAACGAAAAGTGCCTTATGTCAAACATTCGCTGATTATGAACTTGCTAATAGTGACAGTGGAGATACTCACTCTTTTCTCACTTCTATAGAAAAAAAAATGCGTACATTTTTTGGAGAAGCAAGTTAGTGAATGTGATACACTTTTGAAAATCAATTTTATTTTGAGTGCTGATTTTGTGAAAATGAGTGGAGAAACAGTGTTTCCCAGTACATAGTGGTAATAAGTTATTTTCAAAATCTGCGGTTGTGGGAGAAACTATTAAAGAAATATTGGAGGAATTATAGGTAAATCAAGAGGACAGAGCGATTAAGGGTTCAGGCTGGTCCTTATCCTCTACTCCTAATCATAAACTTGAGGTGCATGTTAATTCCTTTAATCCAATTACTGCGTCGTGTCATATTAAACTCCCTAAGTTTATTAAGAACAAACGAGCTATTCTTAACATTAAAAATGAAGATCAGAAATGCTTTTTGTACGCTGTGCTTGCTAAACTTAACCCCGTTGATTCAAAAAAACATGCTAATCAAGTTTCTCACTACGACCCTTATGCACATGAAATACTTCCCATTTTTGAGAATAATAACATTAATTTTCCTCTAAGCCTACATGACGTTCCCAAATTTGAGAAGCATTACAACGAAATGTTTCCCAATGCTCCAATTTCTATCAATGTGTATGGTATAGATGATGAAAATGAAAAAGTCTTTCCCCTTCATATCAGCAAACATCAATCTAACGGAACTAGCATAGACTTACTGTGTGTGAAAAACGAAACAGTAACAACAACAGCATCAACATCTCGGACAGTGATTACTCATCATTACTGTTTAATAAGAAATTATTCTCGTTTAGTGGGAAGTCAGGTTACTAGTCACGAACATCGTTATTATTTCTGCAGACGTTGTTTATACCACTTTATAGATGAACATAAACTAACACAACATGAAAATTTTTGTCGAGAACATGAACCAACTCACGTCATTATGCCTGTTCCTGGTTCAGTTATTAAATTTAAAACCGAACTTTCATTTTTAAAAGCAGATGTTGTAATAGTAGCGGATTTTGAAAGTTTTTTGAAGCCGGTTAGTGAACACCGAGGACAAAAATCTATCAACATTCAGAAGCATAAATTAGCTAGTTACTGTGTCAAAATTTGTGGTCAGATCAAATCCCGACTGAACTTCACTTGTATAGAGGTGATAATCCAGCGCAGCATTTTCTAAAAAGTTTGCAGAAGGAGTTAGAACAAATTGTTAATAGGTTAAATCGATTTGCCGATGAATCCTTTAACTACACCGGAAAAACTCGATTATGAGCAATCAGAGAAATGCTCTATTTGTGACGAAGAATATACTGAAGATAACTCAAAAGTTCATCATCACCATCATTTATCAGGAGCTTATCTTAAACCTCTTTGCAATAATTGTAATTTGCGAGTAAAAAAACAAAATTTTATAGGATGTTTCATGCACGGATTATCTTCGTATGATGCGCATCTCTTCGTGAAAGAATTAGGTTGTATTCCTGGTGATATAAAAGTTCTTGCAGAAAGTGAGGAAAAGTATATTGCAATTTCAAAGTGGTTTTATCTCGAAAATGGTAAAAAAATTGAATTAAGATTTTTAGATTTGTACCGGTTTCTGCCATACTCTTTAGATGAATTAGTAAAAAAATTAAAGCCGGAAGAACTGAAATACACTCATGTTCATTTCCCTGATGATGTAAACTTTTGATTTAAGTAGAAGGAAGGGTATTTTTCCTTATGATTATTTTACTGACGCTTCGAAATTTAATGAAACAGAACTACCTCCTCAAACAGCGTTTAATAACATACTCAAAGGTAGTGAATGCAGTAATGAAGATTATTTGTTAGTTCAGCGAGTATGGGAAACATTCGATTGCAAAACATTTGGAGATTTTCATGATTATTATCTAACCACTGATGTTTTGCTAACAGCGGATGTGGTAGAAAATTTCAAACACATGCATCACTTCATATGGAATTGATCCTTCCTTCTCATACACATCGCCAGGCTTATCTTGGAAAGCTATGCTTTATAAATCTAAAATCGAATTAGAATTATTTTTAGATATTGATAAGCACTTGTTTATCGAAAAATCAATCCGTGGTGGTGTATCTCAAGGTAGCTTAAGGTATATTAAAGCTAACAATGAGTTTCTTGGTAGTAAATTCGATCCTCAAAAAGAAACCTCGTTTGTAATGGACCTGGACGCGAATAATTTGTATGGCCATGCCATGAGTATGCCTCTCCCCTATGGAAAGTTTTCATGGGATCCAACACCAGAAAATTGGGATTCGAACAAAATTCTAAATTATCCCGACGAAGATGAACGAGGTTTCTTTGCAGAGGTAGACTTAGATTATCCTCAGAACTTACATGATGATCAGCAAGATTACTCTTTACCACCTGATAATGAAATCCCACCTAACGGGAAACAACGAAAATTACTACTAACGCTAAATCCGAAAAGAAACTATGTTGTGCATTTTCGATTGCTAAAATTTTATCTTGCTCGCGGTTTAAAACTCGTAAAAGTACACAGAATTCTACGGTTTTCTCAATCAAAGTGGCTTAAGCCTTACATAGATCTAAACACCAAGCTACGCACAGCGGCAACAACGGATTTCGAGAAAGATTTTTACAAACTCCTTATGAACAGCGTGTTTGGGAAAACCATGGAAAATGTGAGAAAGTATACTGATATAAAACTTGTTTCTGATAAAAGAAAAGCCGAAAAACTCATTGCAATGCCGCAATTTAAATCTAGAACAATCTACTCAGAAAATTTTGTACTTATTCATATGCTACGGAAATTCACAAAATTAAACAAACCTGTGTATATTGGAAGTGCTATTTTAGATCTTGCTAAATTAGTAATGTACAAATTTCATTATGAAGTGATGAAACCTCGATATGGAGATAAGCTTACTGTTGTTTACACCGACATGGATTCGTTAGACTATCATGTTATTTGTGAAAATTTCTATAAAGATATGCTTGATTTAATAGACTATTTTGATACATCGAATTATCCTGTAAATAATCGATATAATATCCCATTAAGTAACGAGAAAGTACCTGGCAAAATGAAGGATGAGATGAAAGGAATAGCTCTTGAAGAATTTATAGGACTACGATCGAAAGTATATGCTATGAACACAGTAGAAAAAAAAAGAAACAAAGAGGGTTAAGGATGTGAAGAAAAATGTTGTGAAAAATGAGATTAGGATTGATGACTTAAAGAAGCACTTGTTTTCTGGTGAACAATTAACGAAAGAGCAACATCAAATTCAATCACGTGAGCATATACTTTCGACTGTAAAGCAACAAAAATTAGCTTTAGACCCCTATGATAATAAACGTAAAATTCTTGATTGTAAGATACACTCATTGCCATGGGGTCATCGAAGAATTGTAAATAATGATGCTGAAATAATTTGTAAAATGTGTGTTCGACCCTCAACCGCTAAATGAGTTGTATTAATTTTCATTTGTGTAACAGTTAAATAGTTGGTAAGGTTTGTACATAGTTATTATCAAGCTTGTTCAAATGTTAATAAAGCACACTCTGTGTGTTCTTTTAAAATACTTTTTTGATTTTTTTTCTATACGTTCTAATATAATATAGTTTATTATTATTTATTATGCCTACTGATTTATTTGGATTCCCGCGATATAAGTCGCATGAGCATGAAATATTATCAGATTCACCTTCCAACATCAATGAAAACCAGCTAACAGTATTAGACCAAAGAATTAAAATAATAAAGGGTGAAATCAACGCACTACGAAATACTTTACCTTCAAATATTGAAACCGAAATCACAGAAGCTCAACAGCATTTACTAGATTTACTTCAAAAACTTGATAATGAGTTGAAAAGTGTTATTCTTATGTATTCACAGCTAGTAAATAAAAATGATTTTACCGAAGTTCAAAATATTATAACGACAATTCAAAATGAAGTACAATTCATAAAGAATCAATTCATTACAAATACTGCAGCACAAGATCTAGTCGATAATTTGAATAAAAAGCTTACAGAGTTACAAAATACGTTTAATGATCTTCAAACAGCTGTGAATGTATTAGAAAATGCTCTTCAAAATAATCCCTCTCAAGAAGATCTTCAAAAGATGCAAGAAGTTATTTCGATTCTACAAAATGAACTTAAAACTATTACCAATGAAACAAATAAACTTCGTGATGATCTAACCAACCTACCTGTTTATAATGATGTATCGAAAATTAGTAGAAAGCTTGGTGAGTTTGAAGCAATAATTAATAATATATCGGAACTCACGAATATTCAAATTGAACTAAAGAATCTACAGACTGTTGTGAATAACATTCCTACTGAGGTAAGTAGTTTACAGGAAGCACTTGCAAAATTAAATAAGAAATTAGAGGGTTTTAATCTTCCAACAGATTTAATTAATCTTCAGCATATTGTAAGCACCGTTCAAAGCGATTTAATTGAAATTCAAAAGAACACACCGAAACAATCTGATATCGAGAGTATACGTAAGTCTTTAAGTAAATTAGCTACAAATCAAAATCAAAATGAAATAGAATCAAAATTAACTGCTCTCCAAGAAACTATTAACACACTTCCAACTTCGCAAGAAGTAGAAATAATTAAAAAGACAATAACTAACATTCAAACTGTAATCGAAACAACCGAAAACCTCCCTGAAGTAAT